>DWNE01000144.1:0-36995 GCA_018249875.1 Cecropterus toxeus
GTTTACTTCTATGGTATCACATTGAATATAAAGAAGAATAGCTGGCAAATTTCATTTTTGCTAACTATAGATTTTTAAGCAATTATATATTATATATCACAGCACAGCAAAACTTTTATGAACGGGTGAGTGTGATTACAAATTTCGCAGACATTAAAATGTGTATGAAAACATATAAGGGTATTTTGTTTTAAATAAACAGTAGATAGACAAACGTACTTACGTATTCAAAAGATTATAGTTTTTTATTTATTGATTTCTTATATAAGTAAACGATGTAAGAAAGAAAAAAAATATGGGTAAGTCCATGGTAAATATCTGAACCAAACATAGCTCCGTTCATCATTGGACTAAGTAAAAACATGGTTTATTTAATTGTTGGTTAAAACACTCGGGAAAGAATCTTTCTTTTAATACCTAATTTATAGGGTTCTTGACATCACTTGATACGAAGGTTAAATGACGAAGTGTATTAAACAAACAAGGAATTCAAACATTAACAAAAACAAATAATTACAACAAAAAGATTAACAGCAAAACAAGTTCTAATTATCGATTTTACCTTGTAACTCTTAGCAATACCAAAGAAATAGATTCTCGACAAATCCTATTGAAGTTTAATGAATTTTATAGATAAATTAGTTTATTATTTAATCAATTTTAAAGTGGTTTAAATATATGGAGGGTAAAACTAACAGGTGAACATAATAAGTACCGCAATATCACGTTCCAAATTTAAATTTGAATCGGCAATGGAAATTTTAGACAGCACCTTTAGTTTGAAAATATTCGGATTGTCGCCGCACGGGACTGAACGAAATATTAATTCGATAGATTGAAATATTATTATCTGATTCTAATAATGTTGTTATTATTTCTATTAGATTCGTTCTCGAGCCCGAACGCTGAGAACTGATAAATCGAATTTACATAAAGTATTATTTTTTTGTAAGATTTAAGAAAATATTACTAACATTAGAAGAAAATTCTGAGTTCAACGTATAAGTTCAATTTAAACCAAAATTCCCAATTGTTAGTTGAAGGAATAAATCTTAAGGCTTTTCTATGTATTAAGCTAGGTTTACTCGTTTTATATTATTTTTAACTTTCGCCGTAAACCGATTCCTCTTAGTCGAAGAAATTGACTTTCCATAAATACCGATTTTATCTTGACTCTACAATAAGAATTCGGATCTAACATGATCTAAAACCTACTGATTTATCCATTTACCTAAGTTATGCCTGGGTATCAAAACCACCTGCTATAATAACTTATTACAGTATCTATGAAATGTATATGTAAAATTCTCGCACTAGAATTTTGTTTAGAGTGGATTAATATTAACGTAATCACAAGTAGAATAAGCTGTTACAATTTGCGTATCGAAATTTGTTTATGAAAGAAAGAACTATTATTATGAAATAGAAAACCGTTTTTTCTCAGCAAAATTGAACTTTGTCATTTAGCAGACTCCACAGACTTCCTAAAACCATCACAACACGTTTCCGCGAACGAGTAAGTCAATCCAGTAGGAACCCGACATAGTATGCACCCAATTAGCGAGATTCTCATTGGAAAAATCAAAAACATTAACCTGTGAGCATCGCCCGATGAACGGCCTATACTGGCGTCAGCGGCATCACAGTCACAAGCACTTTCAGTATCCGTTTAGAACAACAACACTTCAGTCAACACACTCGGGTCACGGGTAACACTAAACTTGAACTGTGGTGTCTTGTGGTCGTAAGCGACATACACGTTGTATTGTCGACGGTCGCCGGCACACTGCGCGGTCGGGCCGGGGCCCCCCCGCTCTGCGGCGCCCCTCGCAGAAGGCGGGGCCGAGCGAGGCGAGGCGAGCTTAATTACGCTCAAAGCGAAGCGGGACGGGTATAGCGAGTGGGCGCTAGCTATTAGCACGGAGAGCGGGACGACGCGTCTTAAGTATTTTGTATAAGTAATGAGGGGCGAGGGGGGTAGCCCGGGAGCGCATCTCCCGCCAATCTTTAATGTTGATTGCGCCGCCGACGCCTCTATTCCCTCATTAACGGGCCCCGCCTAGCGTTAATTGCGCCGGTTTAATTGCGAACTCGGCGCAAATGAATGCGTTTTTTCCCGCATTCCGCGATTGGAGATTTATTTCGGGACGTTCGCTATGACGCTCGGCTCGCTTTAATTGGCGTAATCCGACGTACGGTACGAGACGATCGTTATTTATATACTAACATTGTCTTATCAATATTTGTCTTGTGATATTTACTTACATAGCGAGCTGCCAGAGGTACTTATGTAAGTGGGTAGGTATAATATAATTAATTCTAATTGGATACGTAGATACGTGAACATCTAATTAGATGTATTTGGCAAGCTAACAAGTGGTGGACACAGGTAACGACCGAACAAAATTTAATGGCTTAAACTTATAACGTGAGGTGAATACAGAATCACTCTATTATAAAATTAACATAATAATGTTTGACAATTATTGTAATATGTCGTTTTTACTTTTGTACCCGTACAATAGTTACCTCAGCATAGGCATAATGTACGGTGAAGGAAAACATCGTGAGGAAACCTGCACATCTGAGAGTTCTCTAAAAAAAAGAGAATTCTTAAAGGTCTGTGAAGTCTACCAATTCGCACTTGGCTCTCTCATTCTGAAAGAAGACCCGTGCCCAGCAATGGGACAATTATGGGTTGACGATCTATAGATATAAGTTTTTGATAGGTATGAAGATATGTGTTATGTGGTTAATGGAATGCCATAGGAAGGTATTTGTGGGTATATACCTAATATAACAACCAATGTGGGAAAGTACTTCCCTAGAGAGGTATCTAGGTAGTTACCTATATGTATGTAAGTAGGTATCCTCCATCCATTCGGAGGTAGGTATTTAAATATTCATTTATTATTATAAATTGTAGTTTATAGGTCATAGAGGACATGTAAGTACAAAACAATCGAAACGATTTATAAAAGACGGTTGAAGTCTTTTAGCCTTAGGTACCTACACAGGTAAGGAGAGCTGATCAAATAATTTTATGCGTTACAAAATATTGATAAGTAGGTAAACAATTTAGAAATCCATTTGATTCGGAATAAAAACTACATATCAACATTACTATTGAAGAAACATAGATTTTAGTAATCTAATGAGGGTCCCCTCCTTCTTTATTCCACGTAACAGTGAGATGCCTTACATTAGAATATAGGTAGTTGCCTAACAAGCTATATAGTTTTGGTAGAGTTAATACTATGGCTATCCATAGTCTTAACTCTACCAAATCTTCTTTTAAACGAGTCTACAAAAATTGTCACATGTATTCTGTAGATTGCCGAATAGGCTTGGTGCCTAAATGAATACTTTTGAGATTTTGATATTATTCGGTATCCATGTCTTGTTTGGCATAGAGTCAACATCATATAACACAGTGCCTTTATAATTTGAAGTCATGAATTACGCATATTCCTTAGTAGAGTCGCGTATATAAGGTGTTCCAATTTAGTGATCTGGGGTAGCCCGCCCTTTAAGGTCATAAGGCCCCTTATAGGGCCCCGATTGCCAATAGTCACCGCGCCAGGCATGCATGTTGCTGACCATGCGTGTTGATCTTACAGTGAAAGATGCTGCCAACCATCTCCTAGATCTTCCCTTAGTTGCCTCTATCTCTGTATATCTCCGAAGAGAGCGAGTGATGCTGTTTAATACATTACCCGCACAGCATGGCAAATTAATTTACATAGTCATATGACTATTAGTATATATATATAGCTATTAGTATATACTAATAGCTATAACTACATTAATTTGCTATGCTGTGCCGAAAATAGCTGTATCTATTGTGTTTATTTAGTAAAGAAGTGAAATATCTTTTCTTCATTAAACAAACATAATAATTAGGTAGCTAACTTTTTCCATTAAAGAGGTCTTTTAGATAGGTATTATTAAATATAAAGTAATATTACTTAATAAATGGTCTATATAATATTAAATAACGTGGTTAACGGTCCTGGAGTCAACTTTTGTGAAATGGTCACTGCCACCCACGGGGAGAGACGCACATTGAGACTCTACATTCCATATCTCCAGTTTTCTAAGAAATCTTTGATTTTTTACCGTGTAAACTAAACAAAATACTATGTCTTAATTATGGAAGAGTTCAAGCATTTGATTTCATAGTATTATTCATACCAGGTATAAAAAAGAAATCTTAACACGTTTTTGATAGCTTTGACATTTTTTTCAATAGTGTCTAAGTATGATGACGGTAAATGAACTATGAAAGTATCGACCAATGCGTCTATGTTCTTTACCTCTTGAAAAGTTAATATGATATTTAATTAGCAAAGGAGAATGCTTATAAAGGTAACTGCTACCCATTGAAATCTGTAACTAGCTCATTATTATTATTTTACACACCACCACAATAGAACATGGGTTTTTACTTTACGACACCGATTATTTATAGGTAAATTTTGTCACCATTGCATTGAAAATACTTAGAAGTAAGATAGTCGTGTCATGTATAAGTTAACCAGCAACCAAATCCTTCCGAAAACGCCATACCTATTTCACGGTAGAAGTAGGTATGGCGGATATACTACCCGGATTATGCTATGTGAAACATTAAAAAAAAATTGCCTGATAATAAAGATTCGCTTTATTAATAAAACCTGAAAATAAAACACTGTAAAATTAGGATAGGCACTGCCCACTCTACTAAAATCTGTAATGCCCAATATGTAACAAAAAAACTTAATAATTTTCTTCGTTCTATGTCAAGCTGATTCAATTTTCTTTGGGCTTTCGTGTAAACGATGGAGAAAAGATTATTTGTAGCCAAATTATATTTAATGCTTAAAGCATTAAGACCAACTTTGTACTTATATTCACTTTTGTAAGAAGCATACATAAATATTAAATAAATAAATATTTTCTGCAAATCGAATACCTACTACAGAACATCGTTATAGTGCAATAATGTAAGAATTTAATATACGGTTGGACGCACATGTATCTAAACTAATATTATCGTAAATAATACCCATTGAGCTGTTCATTAAATTTATATAATTTGCTATTAGCGTTTATAATAATATATTTAGTTTACCCTTTATTTATCCACCTGCATAAGCCTGCAGAGATTTGTTAGTGTAACATTTATTTAGGATTCTATATAAGATAACTACTTAATGAAAAGAAGATTGGATAAAAGGTTAATTTTATAGAAATGTAAAAGGCAGATGAGTAAAGATTTTTTAATTCCTTTATATAATCCCTTTATTTAATTCCTTTATATTCCTTTATAATAAAATTTTATAAATAAAATGTAGGTATCAAATGCGCCTTCTCTACATCTGATTATAAGAAAACTTCTGATTTGGGTTTGATTACAGATCTATGCTCCATCGGCCTATAAACTACATGTTCGTTTATATTTCAATATTATAAAATAAAGTAAAAGAATAAAGGCTTGATCGTGATTACAAAATATCTACTCAACCTCTATTGATTTGTAATTTCCAGCATTTGAAGGTCCAGAACTAGCTTTTTGGCGACCTACATCAGAGCTAGCTTATGAGTGATGTTTTTTCCCGATCTATTCCGTAAATAAAACAAGTTTGAGAGCGAACCTCTGATTTAAATGTTGGTCTAATGTAAAACCTATGTGGGTTGCAGCTTATCCAATAATTAGCTAGTACCCTGAATTAAATGGATCAAAATAAGTTTTACATACATTACATTTAAAATATCCACCACGAAAATGACACGAATTAATTGCTATCTTTATAAATATGTATCAAGAAACATTATTCACTGTAGATATTGATAATATTAACGATATGCGCTTACTAATGAGAACGAAGGTCAATATTAATAATACTACCTTTTTTGCAACCTTGTTCGTATGTATATTTGTATATTAAACGGTTAATGAAATATTGATTACACGTTATGAATATTTGTTTGAAGATATATTTTGAAAAAGCTGTATATTTTCGGTATCGATAAACATAGTATAATATACGTATTGGTCCTTAAGTCCGTAGCTTAATTTTCGCTCTGTGTTTACTTAATAAAACAGACATGCATTTATAAATATAAATGCTAAAAAGTCTGTCTATAAATAAATAGGATAAGGATAGGAATAAATAGGATAAAATAGCCTAGTAACCATTCAATTTTTGCCCAATCAATGCAATTTCCACGTTTTGTTTTCATTTCCATGTTTACCTTGTATCGTAGTTTAAGATGATGGACGGAAACATAAACAATTATTGTTTTTAGGAAACATAATAAACTCGTTCTAAGATGAAGCTCGGTTAAACCCATTTGCCAATCATCATTAATTAACTTTGTACGATTTTAAATTATAAAAATTTTACAGTATGAAGTTACATACCTAATTATATAATTCTTAACTTTATTCTTAATTTATTTTTTTACTTTCTTAAATAGTTTATCGGCATCCCGTCCATTCAATTTTTTTGGTCAAAGCCCACGAGGACTAAATCGGGACGCCTCGGTTACCTATCTAAGCAAGTATGCCTTAAGAAGGTAGAGCAACGCTACATTACAAAACAACACTAATTTACAAAATTTTAATTATTTAATCTTTTTTCATCCCTAAAACCATAAAAAATGCAATAGACACTCGGCCTATTGATATTTTTTTGTTCATCAAGACTAAATCGGAACGCCTCGTGTAACTTGCCCTATTGTGCCGTATTTTAAAATTAGGCCAATATTACACGATGCTATATCACGTACCAACTACAAGACAACTTACGAGCTATAGTTCCAACTTTTTCTTTCTCAAGCCCGTCATACCATGATCATTGGCATATAGACACGAACGAGCCGAATCATTAGCATGGCCAGCAAAAAGCATCGCATTGGAGCAATGACGGTAGCTAAATAAATAAATGGCCGTTTTCCCGCCCACCCACGACGCGCAAAAACTAGCCCACTGGCGACACCTGTACGCAATTGTTTGGATAGGTTTATACCTATACCGTTTATACCTGACTCGTTTACGCATACCGATAAGTCAACTTTTATGGGGTTTTAAAGTTGCAAGCCTTTTTTTCGTTTATCAGGCTGCAGTACCAAAGGAGCATGCAGTCCTGCTGATGGTAAGTGGTTATTGCTGCCTGTGGACATCTGTAAGGTTCTGCATCTAAGCATGTGGACTTTATATAGAACGGGAGGTCTATCTGAACACGATCATAGATGCGTCGCCACTCCCGAGGACAAAGATGTCACCTCATATATAACGGAGATGATGACTACACCCTTCCACCGAATCGCAAGAACTGCACGGTAAACTAACATTTGAAATGGGTATTTAAAACAGTGAATACGCACTGATAATTCATGACATCTTTTATTGGCTTATACAATGCTGCGGGCCTTATATTGTGTACAAATATAGTACCGTACAAATGAAACTTCTTTATCGACGCATGAAATTTGCAGTAAATTTTTTTTGGGATTTTAAAACTGTATATTGGTGTACAGATTTTTTTTACTTACTTTTTTAAGCAATAGGTACGTAAAATTGCGACCCGCAGGGGTAACTGCCATGATGGACAAGCCTTCGAGCCTTACTTCGAGTCACAGGTGAATTGTTACCCCTAAGAACTTAGAATACCTTGAATTATATATCCTATACCACAGCAAGTACAAACATAAACGTAAACATAAACGCTTTCTACACTCATAGCCCCACAGAAGGATTTTCTCCTGTGACGTAGGTGCCATGGACACACAAAGACGAATACACACACACTCAGACCCAGAACAAAATTCTAAACTCATCATTCACATTTCTGTCTGGCCGGGGATCGAACCCGGGACCCACTGTATCAGACCGGTATGGTGACCGCTCCGCCACGCGTGTCATAAAATATAGATACGAGATTCGGAATTGTTGTCTGCCTGTACTTCAAATATATAAAGTATTTGATAGTGTTTAATGGTGACTATCCAGTCGTTAAAATATAAATCTGATCTGGTTAAGGTGTGACCTCCAAAGAACGGAAGAGAATGATTATCCACTAGCGGTCATCCATCCGATTCCAGATTCTTATTTAGTGAAATTTATGATTATTCTTTAATTTAAAAAACAATAATTGAAATTTAATAAAAAGCGTTAAATAAATCTATCTCGAAGCTATTGCGATTAATGGTGGGCCTTCACTTGACGTTTGATTGATAAAAAAAAATATAAATGAATTAAATATAATAAGAATTTGAACCTCAATGTCAGTGTCTAAAATAAATACTGACCTAGTAAATTATATGTTACTTTAAAAGTGTATTAATGTTGGAAACTATTGAAGTGTTCTTAGGGTCAAAGGGGAGTGGATAATGAAATCATATAGAACGTTCTGTGATTTTTGGAATTATTGTTATATTTTTAAATAAGTTTAATTTTTTTTATCACATCCAAGTAACAAACGAACACGCAGTCCACCTGATGATAGGTGGTTACTGCCGCCCATGGTCATCTGTAAGCAACCTCACATAGAACAGGGGTTCTATATGAAGTCGATCACAGATACGTTGCTAATCCCGTGGACTGAGCTGGCGACCTCATAAATAAGTGAGCCGGCAACCACACCCTTCCACCGAAACGAAAAAACTGCTTCACGCTAGAAATAAATGTGGTGGTGGTACATCCCCAGTCGAAATAAACTGTTCTACCACCTGCTATGTAGTACCTGTTGTATAATTTGGCGATATGTAAACATAAATATTTGATAACATAAGGTAAGTCTTAAGTGTGGATAATGTTTTTGGTATTTTGGCAAAAACAGCAAGTGCCACACTAAGCAAAGTGAAGCTCTACACAAAATAAAACACAATAATCAAAGATTTTAAACCTCTTGCGCGGGTTGACCTATAAGTCTATTCAGCGGGTAATTATGAGGACAATGCTTATGATACTTGATATCACTCACTTATTCCTAGTCCGATGCAAGTGCAAACAGCGAGTGCCACACTAAGCCAAGTGAATCGCTACACAAAATAAAACACAATAGTCAGAGATTTTAAATTTTTGCGCGGGTTGACCTGTAAATCTACTCAGTGGGTAATTATGTATGTGGATAATATGAGAGCAATATTTTGGATACTTAGTCCAAACGCAGTGCCACACTAAGCCAAGTGAAGCGCTACACAAATAAAACACAATAGTCAGAGATTTTAAACTTTTTGCGCGGGTTGACCTGTAAGCCTACTCAGTGGGTAATTGTGTGGATAACATGAGAGCAATATTTTGGACACTTAGTCCAAACGCTGTACCACACTAAGTCAAGTGAAGCGCTACACAAAATAAAACACAATAGTCAGAGATTTTAAACTTTTTGCGCGGGTTGACCTGTAAGCCTATTCAGCGGGCGGACGTTGACCCGCGCGTGGCCAACCCCTGACCTTGAGTATCGTAAACTGTTCCGAATGATGTAACCGTGACTCCTCGTTACGTTACGCTAGCTGTAGACGTTTGCTCTACACTGTTTTGATATAGCTAAAATAGTATTTAAATGTAATTAAATGTCTTTATTTTGTATAGGCTTAGAGTTAAACATGATTGAAAGGGAATTAAAGGTTAATTTAAAAAATGCCTTTTTGCCAATTTACCAAATAGTCAGTTTTTTACACTGCCACCGGATCGGTACACGACTCTAACTGAGTATATTGTATGGAGATGTTCTATAAAATAAGTTACACGTTACGTCGATAATTAAATCCATGAATTATGACATGATTTGATTTATGGCATTTTTTAAAAATATTGCATCTTTAAGAAAATAGTTATCAAATATACCTAATATCAAAAATTGCAATATTGTAATAGTATTCGACCGTTATTTTAAATGGCCTACAGTATACGTTTTATGCCAAGGTACATACAAATTGTACATAAAATAGGTAGTCGCGGCAGATATTCTATTAAAATTTAAGTTTATTTTCGATTTAACACGAACGAAATTCTGAAAATTTGCTTTCTCTGTTCTAAGATCACATGAACTAAAATAAAATTATAACTTTTGAGAAGAGGCGTAGAGTTTTTTTAAACAAGTAATGAAAGAAAGGACATTGATACACACGGCTACATTGCTACTGCATTGATCGAGGGCTAAGATGGTCATCTCATAATAGGTATAAGTGAGCCGGCAACCACTCTTCCACCGAAACACAAGAAGCGCTTCACACTAGAAATACTCAGGTGTGGCGGTTATACCTTTCCAGTCCAACTACACAAGAACTAGTACCACCCAGTAAATGTATGTAGGTATGTTTCATACACTTTCATGCAAAAAGTACCTGATGGTTTGGTGAAATTTGGCACACAGATAGTTTATAGCCTAGATTAACAAATGGGATACTCCACCGAGATAAACTTGAGATAGAAACAAGACCGGAGCGGGTAGAGCCGCGTGAATAAGCTTGTTATTAAATAATTAATTCAATTATTTTAATATGACTAATTTATTAACAACATTGAATTGAAATGTGTAGGCGTATGCTATCTATGCTGGATCAAGAAGGTGACCAACGTTCAGGTTCTGCAACGGGTTAGCTTGGAGCGCACACTCGACGACCCCCGTGGCGGAGCGGTCACCATACCGGTCTAACACGCAGTGGGTCCCAGGTTCGATCCCCGGTCAGACAGAAATGTGAATAATTAGTTTTGATTTCTGTTTTGGTTCTAGGTGGTTGTGTATTCGTCTTTGTGCGTCCATGGCACCCACGACACAGATGAAAATCCTACTGTGGGGTTATGGTAGCTAGCACAGCTGAGCTCTTCCGCAGAGCTAACAATAAATACGATTTTAAGACGCTGATTTTACTTCACTAGTTGAAGATGCTTCCTAAAAAGTGGAGTTAACAATATTAGCTTATTATTCTTTCAATAACGAGCTGTGGTCATTTCCTTTCCTAAGCTGTTTAACCATTGCAGAAAACTCCGACGTGTAGGTTTCTTAACATTTTACCTCATTTTAAATCAATTGTTGATTAATTTGTCGACGAAATTATTTACTTTTACTTATTAAAATCACCCGATCGGACAATAAGTCTTTGACTTAAGTGTGAGTATAAAAAAGATGAGGAAAATGTTTCCAAAAATGTTTTTGTATCGTTCAAACATAAAGATTATGAGTCTCGGTAGAAAGTGTCTCGATTAGCGAAATAGTTATGCTACTTAGCTTACAAAACAATCAGAATACAGTTTTTAGATAACTTACTTCAGATCAGAAGCACCTGTACTTTTGTTGGTTATGTTTTTACAATCTACGTGATATAAACGGACATATAAAAAGCATTTGCACAATGATCTGTAAAATTAATTTTCATCTGTAGAAAGTATCTTCAATGCTTGCATAATAGCCATTTTCGTTGTATGTAAGTAACAATAAATACAATCAATGACTACAAATAGTTATTGAATTTCGTTTGTCAGGGAATGAACGTAATATGTAAAGTTTTGTAGTTTGATCTCGGTAGAACCACTGTACCTACCCAGTTATGTTTATAAGTGTGTTTTCTTAAAATGCATGTGTAGTTTCATAAGGCTTCTCATTAACAAGGGGTAGCAACGCATCTGTGATGTACAGAAACTAAGAAATTATTATCTTATTTAGATTGAAAACTAAATTAAGGGATTTCAGATTGCATTTAGACCATCTAATCCCCTATCTATGTTATAACAGTTGCATAGATCTACTGTGTTTTGACGAATGAAGTGTCGAGACTAATCGTAACCACCCAAATAAAAACACTTTAAACAAAAACGCTTTCTACACTCATAGCCCCCACATTAGGATTTTCTCCTGTGTCGTGGGTGTCATGGATACACAAAGACGAATACACAAACATCCAGATCCAGAACAGAAATCTAAACTCATCATTCACATTTCTGTCTGCCCGGGGATCGAACCCGGGACGCACTACGTGTCAGACCGGTATGGTGACCGCTGCACCACGCGGGTCGTCATGTGTGGTTAGTCTCATGCACAAAATGTATTTAGGGGGTCTATAGAAGGCAGTAACCACTTTCCGTTAAAGAGAAACATAATAGGTACTTTTTTCCATCTAAACATAGAAGGTAAAGTTCATATCTGTTGGTGTGTAGTGATACAAAGTAATATATTTTTCTTAAAATAAAATCAAATCGGTCATAAATAGAAAGTGCCAATAAATAGGTGTCTATAAATAAAGTTGTGATAAAATAACTGATGTATCGACATTTTACAATAAAACGTATACTCTAAAACGAAATCAAGGTTCAACAACCTAGGTATTATTCCTACGCATTATTTACGCTACGCTAGAGGTCCGTAACCTATATTTGAAAAGAAATCCTATCTTTTGTACGTTCCTACACCGCCCCCTGTGCGATAATTGTGAAACTATAACCATGTAACGAACACCACCTTTCTAACGAGGAAAACTTGAGAAAATTCCTCCCCTATGTGTGGAGCGCTAGAATCGTATGGAGTTCCCACACGCGACAACCTGTTTGATACATGCGCTGCCATCTGTTGGCGGATAGGCGACTTACGTTTATAGGTTATTTTATAGACACTCAATGTTAGTAAAATGCTCTCCATATTTTATGCTGCTGTAAAGATTTTGGAGTGGACTTGTCCGTGAGTTGTGAATATGTTTACCTTTAGGATTTGGCTGTTGAATGGAAATAAACGGACGCTGAAAATACCTGAAACAAAAGAGAACAATACCAAATTAGTTTATCAATGTATTCATACCTTTGACACCATTTATCAGTTCTTTAAATACTTAGTAATGGAAAGCGTTACAAGATAAATAACATATAACAAAATATTTAATTCCTTCTTTGTATATAAATGTATATTTTTGACGACAAAAGTGCCGGAGCGGTCATCATACTGGTCTGACAGTGGGTTCCGGGTTCGATCCCCGGCCAGACAGATTTTTGAATAATGAGAATTTCGATTTCTGTTCTGGATTTGGGTGTTTGTGTATTTGTCTGTATTTGTCCCTACAACACAGGAGAAAATCCTTTTTTTGTCACGAGGGGGAAACCTTAAAAAAATACCCAACGCCGCGGGAGTAACGCCGGGTTATGTGGGTTTTTTACCGCACCAAAGCCCCCGGTGGCCGTCCTCAGCGCTGTGCGGAGGACTCTGGGATCTCTAACAGGAGAAAATCCTAGTGTGGGGCTATGAGTGTAGAAAGCGTTATCGATCTTCATGTTTTTACCTTTAGTTTTAGACAAGTGTTCATTACGTTCATTACGACAACTGTTTTTACATTACAAGGCCACTTATTCTGGATCGGTGTCCATTAGAACTCATACTTAACATTACACATACGCCGACGCACTTACGTCACGTTTTAAACTGACGAGGGTGAGCGCATTCGAGCGATATTCGATATCGTTCGGTGACATTTTGCAAAATCGATAGCACCCCTTATTGGTACCGAAATGATTGAACATCCTTATCGAGACATTTTCTAATGGCGCTCGTGTTTGGAACCCCTTTGCGTTAGGGCGCGTTTACACGAGTTGCAAAGTTGACACGCTTGATTTTAAGGGTAATACACACTCTTACGTCTAGAAATAGGAAACAAGCTGTAATATTAAGTGATCTTTGACACCCTTAGACTTCTATCAGTCCCAGATAATATTAGGACTTGGATTGGGATTCCATTTTCCTTTATTCGTTTGTAGTAGCGAACGAGAATGTAATCTATCTCATGGTAAGCTGCCACTGCCGTTCATCATCTGTAAACAACTTCATATAGAACAAGGGTTCTATCTAAAGTCAATCACAGATGCGTTGCTACTCTCGAGGACAAAAATCTCATATAAAAGTGAATTCACAAGACACTTTTCCACCTAACGCAAGAACTGCTTCACGCTAGAATTGGGTGTGTCGGTAGTACCTCCTCGGTCGAACTACACTGGTTCTACCACCTAGTAAAATGCCTTTACACATCAGCGATTAACATTGGTGTTAATAGACAGAGTTAGGTTGAATGGTACTATCTTTTTGTGTTGTATAGTCCAGAGGAAGCCTATACGCTATATAACACCACGTTTGTTTATTTTTTTTCCTTATTTAGTGGCGAGTGAAACCGCGAGGCAAAGCTAGTATTACAAACACGTGTAGCGGGAGGATACTGTCTTTAAATAGCTGTCAACTTACAATGTAATATAGTTTTTGCACCTAACGTTTACTGACACTGTAAGTGCTAATTCAATAAGGCTTACGCATTATACAGTTTTAAAACACTTTTCAGGCTTCAACAATCTGAAACTACCTGAGTTATAATTTAAAGTGCTTATATTTGGCAGATATTGCAGACGAGATGAGAGGAAATGGATGTTTTCAGGGTTCCGTATCCAGAGGGTAAATATGAAACTATTATTAAGACTCCGCTGTTCGTCTGTCCGTCTGAGTGTCTGTCTGTCCGTTTGTCTGTCACTAGGTTGTATCTCATAAACCGTGATAGCACTATAACAATATATAAATACTATAATCACACACACGCTTTCTACACTCATAGCCCCACACTTGGAATTTCTCCTGTGTCGTGGGTACCATGGACACACAAAGACGAATACACAAACATCCAGAAGATAACAAAGTACAAGAGAAGTACAGAAATCGAAACTCATCATTCATATTTCTGTCTGGCCGGGGATCGAACCCGGGACCCACTACGCGTCAGACCGGTATGGTGATCGCTCCGCCACGTGGGTCGTCAAACAGAATAAAATAAATAATTAAGGGGAGCTCTCATATAACAATCGTGTTTTTTACCGTTTTGTATAGATAATGGTACGGAAGGCTTCGTGCGTGCGTGAATCTGAATCGCACTTTGCCGATTTTTATATGTTCTATGTTAAAATTGAAGTAGCAAAGTATACTTGGTGTGAAATGAGCTTCCTTCTGCGATATTTCCAGAGCGCTATGACGTGGGGCTCTTCAAGAAAGATGCAAAAAGAGCTCTCCTTCAAAGCTGGCGATGCATTGGCGACTCCTCTGGTGTTGCAAATGTCCATCGGCGACGGTGACTACTTACTGTCTGTAGGCCCGTCTACCTTATTGTTAACGGCTCACGTTAACGGCGTACGCCTTAAAAAACGGCTGTCTATAGACATTTATAATCTACTCCGAATAGAATCCTTTATAAAGTATTTTAAGGAAAGATTACTTACTTTTCAAGTAAGTTTAAAACAATACTCCAATTTCCAGCGGTTACAATCCCGTGCAGACCTAACACCCTTTCTTTACATGTCGCGACTAACGACAATACGAAATCAATACAACACCATCGATGCGAAAATCGTGAATAGCGATGTACGCACACATGTAAGCGTGTGGGAGTGTGCGCAAATAATATGCAAGCTTCCCGAGTGTGAGCGGAGACTTCTTGTAGGGTGGCATCGATGACGAGGGTCTACGGATTAGTCCGGGACCAAATTGAAAAGTATTTCTTGTTTCCTTGCGCCTTTTGAAAATTTATTTAATTTCAGATTTATTTCGCTTGGTAGAAAAAATTTCTGTGAAACAATTTTGCAAAAACTTCAGAATGGTAACTATATAAGCTCAAAAGCAAAATGTCGTTACATTCGATTTTTTACTAATTATTTAGTACACTCTTCATATCTATTTATTGTGTAATATTTCACATCCATGAAAGAAGAATACGCTTTTCATTACACACGTAACGAAAAACGTACTAATTGTAATAATACTTTATGTCCTATTTTTCGTCCAAAACGCGTGCTAACCCGAAAAATTGGTAAAAAGAAAACGCATTAACACATATAGATGAGTAGTCACACACGGGGGCGCACTCACACTAGCGCACATCCACCCCCGGTCCTTTAAAAAGCCCCTTACTTCTTTTCATAAGGAAATGCAGATATTTCAAGAAAAGCTAAGTATCGAATAAGCATTCAAACGTAGAGTGCTGGTATTTACGGAAGGACGTCATAATCTATGCGTAGGCTGTATATTGTGGGGCTATTGAATTGGATGGTTTATCTTCGCGTTATTTGAATGGAGTAAGACTTTAGCACAATATAATGTCTGTGCTTGAATGGGTATCGCTACGATGATAAAGTTATCGCGAATATATTCACGCGATGGCTGCGTATGGTAATGAAACAACATAATTTGATCATAAGCCCTAGGCTACAGTACATATTATGTCAGTTAATAGTTTGGACACATTGTTGTATAACAATATTATATTACCTTGTCTTGTTAGTATTTTAAATATTTTAAAGGTTTGTAAGGATCAAATTTTGCTATTGAATATTACCAATGACTTAACCTTAACATGATGATAAAATTTTGAATAAACGTTTGGCTGGGATGACAATGTAACGTCGTTCTCAATAATGACGTGATCGTCAGTAATGGCGGACATATACTTTTGATACAGAATAATTTAAAAAAGGAAATGCTTTTAAAAGGAAGAACGGAAAAAATGCTTTTGAAGAAGAACCATTTTTTATAATGTATACTTCACTTTAGAATCGTGAAGATTCTTTCTCGATAGATTAAATAAGTAGCTATTTTTAAACGTTAAAAGATATATTTTATTAAGTCAGGCTCAGATTACCAATTTTGACACATTTAGGCATTATTTTATGTTATATTTTGCGGACATTTCCCAATTCCATGACTATTATAATATGAGAAGCCTATACCTAATACGTAATTTATCACTTAAGTTTCAATAGTTATACGATAAAGTTAGTTTATACAACTGATGGACGATAGAGTTTTATACAAAAGATACAATCTCGTAGACATATAGCTCAATTATATCTGAATGATACCTAAAATTATATCAAAATCCTTACGTCTCAAAAGCCTCATTAATTGGTCCTTTAAAATCGTAAAATCAGTTAATACCCAATAAAGGAGAGCAGCACACCGCTCCCTCAATTACCAAGCGGTTTGCATTCCGAAAACCCAGAGATTCGCTAATAATCGAGTTCCCCTACTAATTAAAACCCGCTTTTAATTGCTGCAAGGACCACCTGTTGCGACGTGCTCTCCTTGTCCCACGGTTCCTCTCGCTCCCATCGGCCCGTATCCGGATAGTACCCGGGTATAATTGTCGCAAAATTCAATTTTGAAACGACCTAATTGGGGCCAAATGAAATTTTCAGTAACTCGGATCCCTTTGTTCTCGCGCCCCGACCCGTGCTAATTGCTTAACGAAATAATGAATTAATTGTATTTGCTTTTTTCAGTTTGTTTGCAGGCAAATCGAAATTTGATTACGTTTGCGTTTTTTTAGGCTTTCGCTTTATTTTTACGCGATGGTTATATTTGATTAGATGGTTTAAATGTGTCGTATTCGTATTTATATTTTAAATCATTATATTCTCGTATTAAAACAAAATACAATATATACATTACATACTGTAATTAAAATACACAATCTTTTCTCTATTTTTTCCTCATGAATAGGAACATCAATGTAAGTTAAATATAATTCAATTATCGTGCGTATGAATTATGTAGATATGAACATTAAAAAAAGGTATGAATATTATAAAAATAGAATATTAAAAACAATTTTCACGCATGTGTAAGTAATGGAGGTTATCGTAACATAACATAAAAACATAATGTAACATAGTGCAAGTTGTGGAGCAAAGGTAAAGGTTATCGTAACGTAAAATGTAACGCAACGTAACGTAATAAATAATAACGAGCAATATTAACATTCAAACATAATAGTTACTAGTTTGACTACCCGTGTGGCCGAGCGGTTACCATACCGATCTAACGCGCAGCCGGATTCGATTCCCGGCCAGACATCTGAATGATGAGTTTAGATTTCTGTTCTGGGTCCGGGTGTTTGTGTATTCGTCTTTGTGTGTCCATGGCACAAACGACACACGAGAAAATCCTAGTGTGGGGCTATGAGTGTAGGAAGCGTCTTTAGCGTCTTTAGTTAAAACCATACCGGGTTCTTACAAACCACTTATAACTGTAGCAATCTATCACAGTCTCGGATCATCCGAACGTAATCAAACGGCACTTATGGTTATAATTTCACAAAATTGCTCCAAACCACGCGTTATTATCGGGTCATTATCAAATGGAACCCCTTTCTTTAATTATCGCACAATATTTGTTTGTTTGTGAGTCCCACCCAAGTCATTACTTTAATAACGAAAGCCTCAATTTCAGATCCAGCTAGAAATGATTAAAGTTGATTAGCAGTAATTTAGGCTGGCAAGCACTTGTTAAATTATTACAACACTTTTGTTGTTGTTACAGCGAACGTGTTATTTGTAACTGTGTATAGTTAAGCTGTTATTCGATTTATGTTTAAGACGTTTACGTTTCTTTAAATAGTTCATGGGAAGTTTTATGCTTATCTGTTTTGAGAATGTATAAAACATTTTTATGAAGTTGTAGTAGGTACAGTACGAATTGACGTTGTCGGGTCACGTATGTAATAAACTAAGACTTTCTTGTTATTGGGCACCGAGTTTCAGTCACTAGTCACAAATGGATTCAAAAGAAATTTTGCGTTGGAAAAAAGGTGTCAGTGCAAATATAAAATCTGTGGCTAACGTTAATGATGGTAAATGCTAATATAAATCTATATATAATCAACCCCATACAATCCCAATCTTGCCTGAGATTGGCCAAAAATTCTTACTATCCAGAAGGATGAGTCGTGCCATACTTATATAATTTTATGCAACTAGACGCAAAATTAGAGATATTTCTATATTTTAACTCATTGCCAGACACTGCTTCGTGCGTTCGTCCCCGCCAGACATACCAAATAATTTAATTTAATTTCAAGCATATCTATTGATTAACGCAAAAATACATTTAGAAGTAATCATCGAATATACGTTTTTTTAATCACATCTTAACTTCTACTGATTACTTAAGATAAACAGTATAGCTTAATTAATTTATTCATATTGTCTCGTTGACAATCCTCCAGATATGAAAGTCATCAAGAACCACTTACTTCTTGATTAATTAATTATTGATATGCTCATAAAAAATCACGTTGAACCGGTCCCACGAGACTTAGACAGGGTTTTGTCTTGGTATTAACATAAAAATTTTAATTGCCATCTAAGAGCCATCATTAATGCTGTATCAATATTGAAATATTGTGATGCTGATTGTCTTAACGTTATAAAAATTCCGAGATGTGGCGATTATTGCTAAATGGACTTAGTTAAGATATTAAATTGCTATTTATTACGGAATTTTATCGAAATAGAGCGAATTTTTGTAAATTATGTTGTAGGTGTGGCTGCACATGCTTGCAATTATGTTTTTTTAGTTTATTATGTTTCTTAATAGAATCCTTATCTATATCGCTTTGATTGAATAATAACTTGAACTCGAGGTGACATTAAACAAGCTTTTAGTTTTTTTTTGATCGAATATAAGTAGCAAACGAGCATGCAGTCCACTTGATGGTAAGTGGACACTGCCGCCCATGGACATTTGAAAGCAACTTCAAATAGAACATGGTTTCTATCTGAAGTCAATCACAGATGCGTTGCTACTCCCCAGGACTCTGATAGTCGCCTCATATAAAAGTGTGCCGGCAACCACACCCTTCAATCGAAACGCAAAAAAATGTTTCACGCTAGAAATAGGTGTGGCGGTGGTACTTCCCCTGTCGAACTACTCTGGTTCTACCACCTCTGGTAATAGTTTTATTGAGTGAAGTTAAAATAATAATAATAATTAAGAGGCCATGAATTGGGGTGGGACGACTTTTTTACTATCGCGACAATATGAGTATCAAATGCATTATTTCGACAATATGAAAGCTAGTAAATAGACCATTTTAAAAATATATATGCCGCGTTGATATACCAAGTGATATACACTGATATACACGTGGATATACCAAGGTGAAACTTGCATCCAGGCGTAAACAAATTGACTCGTAATTCTTCATTGTTTGTTTTGTAATAGTTTTTTGTTGTTAATGTTTGACGACCCGCATGGCCGAGCGGTCACCGTACCGGACGCGCAGACCCAGGTTCGATTCCCGGCCAGACAGAAATATAAATGATGAGTTTAGATTTCTTTTCTGGGTCTGGGTGTATGTGTATTCGTGTTTGCGTTTCCGTGGCACCCACGACACAGGAGAAAATCCTAGTGTGGGGCTATGAGTGTAGAAAGCGTGTGTAATGTAGTTATCTTGAAACGCTTCTTCATTATAACCATACTTTTTCAATCTTTCATTATCAACTAATTATTTAAATTTAAATTCGACGGCGACATATACATTATAGTACTTTTCTCGTCAACCCATTATTGTCCCACTGCTGGGTACGGGTCTTCTCTCAGAGTGAGAGAGTTTTAGGCCATAGTCCAGCGCGCTGGCCAAGTGCGAATTGGTAGACTTCACACACCTTTCAGAACTCTTTTTTTTATGAGTACTCTCAGATGTGCAGGTTTCCTCACGATGAATTCTTAAATTAAATTCTAATACGCACATAATTTCAGAAAAATCAGTGGTGCGTGCCTGGGATTCGAACCCCGGATCTTCGATTGAGAGGCCGAGATTCAACCATTAGGCTATAGTACTTTCACTTGATTATTCTGTCGAAATCTCATATAAAGCGTTTAATTAGATATGTAATTATTAACAAAAAATCGTTTTTAGCAATCGCGTTTATCGTTTTACCATTTTTAATAATATTATTAGTTAGTTATTTTTTAAAAGGTAACAGGTATGAGTAAATCTGTCAAGTGCGAGTCGGACTCGCAGACGAAGGGTTCCGTAGCATTCACAAATCTTGAAGAGAAAATATAGCTATGTTGTAAAAATACAAAAATAAAGTTGAACAGTTTTCCAACTACCAACATAAGTTTGTTTTCCATAGTGTTTTTATGAATTACAAAGTTATGTTATTCGGTTATTGTAAAAGTGGTATATCTGAAAAACTGTAACTATATCTTGTTCGAACCAATTTTCGTCGAAAGTTTTTCTTAACATCTACAAAATATGTTCTATCCAGATTTTTAACACTCTTAGTTTAAAAGATAGAGGGGAGGGGGGTTACACTCATTTTACCGCTTTGAAAGGACTTATCTCTCAAAAAAAATCGACTTTGAGAAAAAATGATTTTATAAACCTCAATGTCATTTTTAAAGACCTTTCTATACCTTTCGATACCCCACACGTGTATGTAAGATAAAAAAAAACGGACAAGACGGACAGACGGACGGACAGACAGACATGACGAATCTATAAGGGTTCCGATTTTTGCCATTTGGCTACGGACCCCTAAAAAGAAGAAGCCACCATATACAATAGACTTACTTAGACCCCTTTAGCAAAACGAGTTACGTTCTAAAACAGTGCGTGTGGAGGTATTAAAGTAGGTAATGACCAAGACGGGGAAAACGAGACAATTACGTTGTTTCCACATTAAAATCAAAGCCAACGTGTCATTTTGCGCTATTCAGTTTCTCACATACACCCATATCCGTCACAGGTAGAGATAGTTATAAGGCTCCGTTCAAATAAACGCGAAAACTGGTGTGTAATTCGGCAAATATGTCTCATATAGGCGAGTGGCTGTTCTATTAAGTTTGTTTATTTAGAACAGTTTTATTTTGAAAAAAAAAACGATATGTATGATACTTATTATTATTACATTATAAAGGGAAGTGTTAACTAACGTACTTCGTACTTAATATTATAAAGGAAAGAGTTTGTGAAGATGTTTGTTTGTTATTGTTTGGTTGGAATTAGGCATACGTATAGTTTAAAACCTGGGTTAATAAATAGGGTACTTTTTATCGTGTTAAATAATCGAAACGGGCGATACCGCGGTTATAAATATATGGGTTATAAAATATAAATACATTGCAACTTATTTATAAATACATGGCGTCTGTTTGTCAATGGGGATGATACAGAATATAATGATAAAAAATGTGTGTTAGTAAGTCTTGAAAATAAATTTTATTATAGAGCTTATTTTGAATTTTCTATAGCAACTTTATGAAAATAGATGTGTGATAAGACTGTTCTATTCACACATGCATCGCACCGGCCTTCGTACACCTAATTATGTTAATTCTTTATGCAACTAATCGAATTGTTTTCTATCGATTTTTACGCGAGTATTCGTTTCCAATGGCGTATAAACACTTCAGTTTAATCACACTCGGTATATATTGTAGTATTAATTGAATATGTAGCTAATCAGACATTAGGTAGTTCATAGATATTATAGGTGTTGAAAGTCATCTTTAATTGTGTCCAATTAAATAGTCTCGTGTTGAAGTTGAGCGTCCAGCACAAAAAGTGTACTGATCTATTTCAAAGTCGAGGTTGTCCTGCTTATCAAAATATTTTGGACGATACTAAATCAGTGCAAACTGGTAGTCTTCATACACCTTTGAAATTTTTTAAAAGAACCCTTAGTGTGCAAGTTCTTTACGATTATTTTACTGTAAAACAGTGATAATTAATTTCTAATACGCACATAATAGAAAAATCAGTGATCAATCAAGTGGTTGATGTGCATGTGAGAGTTAAATCTAGCAACTTAATTTCAAACCTATAGACCCATAAAAATTGGATTGATATTTTGTATTATGTTTTACTAGTTTGTTGACGTCATCCAAAATCCAATATGGCGGACGCTTCAACATGGCGGCCCAGTTATTTTATGCACCACTATGGCACAGACTTCAAAAGGAAAGTTTTTTCAAAAGGAAAGGGTCTGGGTGTTTGTGTATTCCTCTTTGTGTGTCTATGGCACCCACGACACAGGAGAAAATCCTGGTGTGGGGCTATGAGTGTAGAAAGCATGTGTGTGTGTGTGTGTGTGTGTGTGTGTTTTAAGGAATACGAACAATAAAATTATAATAGTAATAAACTTGTTAAAAATAATAGAAACTTCTTTATTCATTTAACACACAAATGTTATTATAATTCCTAAAAAACTAAGAAGAGTAATAAGTCATTTTGTATTTGAATAAGTCGAATAACTTTACTTAGTTTCCATTAAGGGGAAGACACTACTCAGTGTTCTTGTACAATAATGACACGCTCGAATAATCGCGACAACCACTTAAAATTACGAGCCGAGCGTTTTTCAACCAGAATTAATAGTAATTGAGCGTATTGTAATTGTAAGTTGTAAGTTACGCTTACATACCTTAGATGTATGTAATTGTAACTTGTAAGTCATGCTTACGTACCTTTGAAAGTTGATGACACATTCTATGAAGCGGTTGCGAGAATTTAATGATAGAACATGTTAAAGCGATGTATACCCGCCAATCTTATACTTGTGCTCCTAGTGAAAACGGGTATAAGTCATTTTTTCGATTTTTTATCAGATCGAAGTAGCAAACGAGCATGCAGTCCATATGGTAAGTGGTGACTGCCGCCCATGGACGTCTGTACGCAATTTTAAGTAGGACAGTGGTTGTATCTGAAGTCGATCCCAGATACAATGCTACTCCCGAGGACTATGTTACTCGCTTCATGTATAAGCGAGCCGACAACCACAACGTTCCATCGGAACGCAGAACTGTTTCACGTTGGAGATAGGTGTGACGGTGGTACCTCCCCGATCGAACTACGCTGGTTCTACCACCTTCATAAATTTCCGTTCGTTACTTTCTAAAAATTTTAACATCAAATTCAATTTAGCAGAAATCAGACTTATACTCGTTTACACTAAGGACACAGATATAATGTATGAGGTAAGAACTTTATAGGAGAACTAAATAATTGATAACTTGTTTCAAGTCGCAAATTAGTATGGGCAAGTGTTTTACGAGTATGGTTATGTTTAGCGCTGTGTAATTTGCACACTCAACCCTGACGATGGTTAAGGAAAGGTTTAAGTGAGCCTACGTTAAGTCGATCATAGATGGCGTTACTGGAATTACTAGGAATAAATTCGAAAATCTAAACTATCTTAAAAACATTTCTTTTGATATAAAATAAAGTGCTAGTGTTCTATTAGGTACATTTGGGACACTATAATCTGTAGAATACACTACATTATTCTACACTGGTATGACTGAACTGGGATTGAACCTAGAACAGCAATCGCTGTCATTATGTAAAGTGAATACATTACCATGTTCGTTATTAATTAAGACGAAGATTTATCATATTAATTTTAAGGTTTTTTTTTTATAAATATGAAGTAGCAAACGAGAAAGTAGCATTTGTAAGCAACTTCATATAGAAGAACTGAGATGGTCGCCTCATATAAAAGTGAGCCGGCAACCACACCCTTCCACCAAAACGCCAGAACTGCTTTACGCTAGAAATAGGTTTGGCGGTGGTACTCCCCAGTCGAATTACATTGGTTCTCCCTGGTTACTGGTTACTTATGTATACAATAAAAAATACGGTAAGAACCAAAGAATTGTAGAGCATGGGAACGATCAAAACGGGAGACGGGAGCGGGACCGGTCGCGATAATCCCGAATCTAAGGCTGTCGATATTTATTATCGAGTCCGGTACAAATAAAATAAAGCGTTTATTAGGATTCGCGTTTTGGTTTTCGAAGCGAGTGGCCATTGTTTCTGTACCGCCATCAATCACCCATTTGCGGGGCGGGAGGGTACCGAATAACGGTTATTGAAATGAGGCCCTCGCTTTTTTCCAAATTTAAATTTTGATAAGGCAAGACCCTGTTTTGTCCTAACTCCGTCTTCTTAGTAAGGGACCCTCCCTTTTTGTTTCTTTCTGTCTGTTCTTGGTGCTAACATTAAATTTATTATTTACGTACGGGGGCATTCTTTGAGGGGCCCTTTTTGCTTGTATCGATGTTATCTTCTTTTTTTAAAGTAATCTAAGCTATACATAAGATAATTGATGTAAGTATTTTTTGTGGTATGATTTTAAGCTTATGTAAGTCTACGCTTCGTACCCCATAGACGTTTCGTTTTATCAAATTTGTTTTTGTTTATGTGCGTATTAGAAATCTATTTTATGTTTAAACTGTTTAAGATGAAATCGTGAAAAATAACATCAAAATTGTATGAAGTCTACAAATTAGCATTTGTGCAGAGGGGTGTACGTAGGGCCAAATCCGTTTTCCTTTTGAGACAAGACTCAATAATAGTTAACTTGTTGTAAATATGCAGTGGGCAAATATGAGTTAAAATCTATGTAAAAGTTTAGTTAGGCGATATGTGCATCGGTTAACTTCTCATATAATCTTACTTCATTCTTACTGTTAGTAGAAATACTAAAAATGCGACATTTTTGGTGTCTAGATATTTGTCACTCAATTATATTAGAACACTTGGATGGATCTGGACATTTTTTTTCTATACAAAGATGGATTATAATCTGGAATAGCACATAAGCTACTTTTTATCCAGCACTAATGAACGGTTTCTGTGGGATAGATTTATTTTGTGTTATGGATTCTTATACATTTTTTTCTCTGATTTATTGAATGCACTTATATCATTTTCGTCCATTGAATAAACGTTTTTAATTTTGTTAAAGGTATAAAATACAATTTATATCTGTATCATGTATTTTTTAAATGCGGATTTAACCGTGATTATTGCTAGTAATACATACGATTAAATTAGATCATCATCAACCCATTATTGGCCCACTGCTGGGCACGGGTCTTCTCTCAGAATGAGAGAGTTTTAGGCCATAGTCCACCGCGCTGTCCAAGTTCGAATTGGTAGACTTCACAAAGCTTTAAGAACTTTTTTTAGAAAACTCTCAGATGTGCAGGTTTCCTCACGATGTTTTTCTTCACCGATTAAATTAGAACAATATACTTAATAAAACATGTTTGGTATCATGAGGTTGATAAAAACGACGATACATATCGAAGGTCACATGTGAGTTTGGAAATGTAGCAATAAAAACTAAAATTTATTCGCGGATGTAAGTTTTATACAGCTCTCATGCTTTTATATCGTTTGCACGATGAGAATTTTTTCGCGCTAACCTTTTACGATGCTACATTATTCTATATTTAAGAGCATTATGTGTCTAAGTAACTGTTTATATTTGAACTTATTGTTTCGTTGTAAAGGTAAGCGATATACACCTACTTTGGTATTGTTTGCTATTTTTATATGTACGAAAAATGTGGACTTTTTAAATGACTTTCGTTTCCAGTTGTTTGTTAGGTTACGATGATATGACATGTTAAAAAAACTAATAAAAATGAAATATACATATGTAAAATAATTTTTAAAATCATACAAGAATTATCGAAAAAAATGATTTTCTACTTCATAGTACAAAGAGTTTATTAATATAAATAGTAAATAATATAATACATTGCAACATAGCTTCAGTGAAGAATGAACCCAAGACTCTAAAACACATGTAAAACCAATTATGAGCATCGCCACTGACCAATGTCACAAGTTATCAAAATTTCCTCAAGCACAATAAATCCTTCTAATCTCCAAATGTCCCTAAATTGATTACATCGTTATTAGCCATGAATCATCTCAGGCATCTATCTAAAACCTATAGGTATTGCAAAACCAGGTGATACCTATATTTGTCTCGGTATTAATTCACTTTACACCAGTAAGAGCGTCTCGATACAATTCCAAATATTCGTTATTCAGTTTTTGCGGAGAGGCGACCACGCCACTCGAATATATTAGCTTGAAAGTGGAATCTATATGTATAAATAAAATTTAAATGTCCGTCTGTAATATTGAAATTTTTCAATAATTTGTGATATTGGTAGCTCCATGTGGACAGAAAATATTTTTGAATGGAGTGATGATAAAAAACTTTCAGTATATAGGTTATATTACGTACAGTTGTTAATAATGTAAGAAACCGCTAAATAGATTTTAAAGTTTTTTTTTCTAAAGAAAAATAGCTTTATATGTGCTGCACTTGAGTGACTGTTTGACTTCATTGATGAATTTCTTAAGAACATTACAGTTTATTTAACGACAACCGTAATTATACAAGAGTTATTATTTTTCTACGGTTTTAATTCAATTAATAAGGAGCGACGCTGATTTACGTGGGATATACCCTTTAAAACCCTAGGATTACCTACTAAAGCCTGGTTCTTTTAAGAAGCTAGTGTGTTCAAGCCGAAAGAGTAGCTCGCAGCACTCTATTTGTTACACCTATATCTAGCATAAAATCTTTCTCTAAAGCATACAAAAGCGTTGATACATTAGGTTTACTTACTTAACCATCATTTCTGTTCGCACAGAAAGTGGATTATAAGCGAATGCCTTCACGATAGAAATACGATATCAAAATAGCCCAACTCTACCAATTTTAAAGTTCAACTAGCAATAAATACTCACGTATCCAACCAATACATTTTTTGTTATGTAAAATTTTTGAATACCATCCTTAAATTGGTGGCAGGGACGGAACACTCATTGACACCTACGTATTCGATACGTCTCCAAAGGCCTATTATTCGATGCCTCATCGATATTCATGGATCGAGTTGTAAAACGTAATAAAACACCATTTTTATATCTCGTGTTTAGACAGAGTCCGAGATGATAAGAAACCTGTAGTCGATACTGAGGACCGGATATCGCTGGCCATTCACAAAAAACCCAACACATACGTAACACTGTCTGTACACGCACACATACGCACCTGTTTCATTCATGATAGTGGCTTACAAAATAGTCGCGGGCACCGAACGTTTCTTAACGTTTGTCCTGTCACTAAAGTTGATACTCTACAATAGAGCAATGTCAATAATGGCTCTACATAAGCCGTACATTATCTACATCTACAGATAAGTAAAATTGAAGACATCTGACATAATATTTAAGGCTTTTATTTGCTCGTTACATATTACATTTTAATCTGTTTCTTGAGTTAACTTTAGAACTTGCTGAGCAAATTTTGATGAAATTTCGCATAGTCAGAATGTTTTTGGTTTTCTACTTATAAATTGAGAAACTTTAATGGACATGTACGGAAGTTTTTACAAGATTCTGTTAATTTTGTGTTAAAATTTAGGTGTATGAATGAAATAAGTGCATTTTTGTAGATGCATTAAGAACGCCTTGGAACTAAAGCACCTGGCACACTTACACGTTAAGTGAAGATGAAGTTCGATTTTCAATCGAGATAATCTCGTTTTCGGTTTATAGCTGTACGGTATAGGTAGGTAGTTGCATCAAGAAACCTTTAAAATTGTATACGAAAATGACCATTGGTTCTGGTCAATAAAGCCTATTATTGTTTGCACGATTTCACCACGTAAAGGCGTACAATATGGCCTGTGTGCAAAATTATTTGATGTCAAAATGATGTCATTTTAAGCTGGCCGTAAAATTCCGCTGTAAAACGTTATGTGCCAAATGAGTACACACATTGATGTAACTGTAAACTCGTTTCATTCATCTTTACTTGAAATCGGCGGGCTGTGTTATTTTTGGAAATTGTAAGCATGTACCTAATGTGGTACACGTTTTAGGGCTGTCGTCCACTAAGGCGAAGACGTTTCGTCGCTACGTGTTTTATATTTATTGTCGAAATTGGTCAATGTCAATGGGCATTTGCAACACATGCACATAAGGAGTCCCATGCTATAACGCCTTGGGAATAACTCAGGAGGAAGCTTGTTCCGCATCGCATACCAACTATGATGCTAGGCTCAATTTTTGACAGGACATTTACATATTTCTTCGCCCTTGTTTGTTTAGTGGATATCCAGCCTTGATGTTATATCTATAAACATAGCATTGGCATATAGGAATTATTAGCTGCTATATTCTTGGTTGACTGAAACGTACTTTAGTTCTGCTAGCGCCATCTATTATCATAATCTGAAAGAATGTGATAATATAAATATTTGTATTCATATTGTACTAATCCATCTAAGCAAATTGTAATTTAAAGTTTTTAATGCAAACTTTGTCTTTGAAATGAAATTTGGACAAAATTTACCCACAAATTCATCTAAGATACTACATTTCTTACCATACTTTATATTACATAATATAAACATAAGTAATTTAAATATATTTATGTCCGTACGTTTATTTTTAGTGCGCGGTTTATTTAGGTGTGGTCTATGGTACCCTTCGGAATGCCGGGATGAGTCACAGAGGCTAATTTAGTACAATAAAAGCCTCGATTTTGTCTTTATAGTTCCGTTCTACTTCGCCGGACCGTTGACATCGTGCAGAACTGGTTCCCGTGAAGCATCACACGTGTGTTAATTAATTCGTACGTAGGCGTTATGCCGGCATTATCGATGATAGAACACTCTTGTCGTATAACCAGCGAAAAAGATGGGCGAAAAGATTAAATAGATATTACTTTTTCATAATAGCTATAATTATAATTTTTGTTTTTAATTAATAAATTTAGTTATTTTTTTACGAAAAAACCATATGTTATGTAGATATGTATGTTATTCAGTTTATAGTTATTTTTTATCTGATTGAAGTGGCAAACGAGCATGCAGTCCGCCTGATGGTAAGTGGTCACTGCTGCCCTGTAAGCAACTTCAAATAGAACATGGGTTCTATCTGAAGTCAATCACAGATGCGTTGCTACTCCCGAGGACTAATATGGTCGCCTCATATAAAAGTGTGCCGGCAACCACACCCTTCCACCGAAACGTAAAAAAACGTCTCACGCTAGATATAGGTGTGGATATTGTTAGGATGTTGTTTTAGAAAAAATAATGGTTTTATGCCTTATCGCGCTATTATGTATTTACTAAGAAGATTCAACAAAAAACTTCCTATAATAACTAATTTGTATTTAATTTATAATCTTCAAATTAACTTTCGTTAGTTTTGTAAGATCACGAAATATTGCTCATAAGTTTCGCTAAACTAAATTTCTCTACAAGCAAACATCTAAACATTAAATATTTTTTTGTTTGAAAAAACATAAAACCAACACAATTAATATTGTATCAGTGATATTTAAAAACATTGCCCTCCTTCTGACGCTGTTGGGTAATAAGCATATTCTTAATTGGTAAGTGTTAGAGTATCATTAATTTTATTATTCGTAAAAATATATTCGCTGCTCGCTTCTCTTCGTTTGTCAGACGTAGGCATACGAAATGTGGTAGCTATCAAGTTTATTGCGCATATTCGTCTTGTCAAAAATATGATGAAGACGTGTTGTATTCCTATCTGATGTTTTTACATTCCGTTTATTTTAATGGCTTTTGTGTTATTGTCTAGATTACCACTTTGGCACCGGCATGATCGTCACCATTATTTAAAAGGGAACGGTAAATTTAGGTATTATGTTACAGTCTATTGTTACATAGTGGAAAAATTCGATGTGATAGCATGGAAAATGCATATATATTTTTCATAATCCATTGATTTTAATTATGACGATGATTACTAAAGGTTCAATTCTTAACTCGAACAGTTTTCAATTCAAGTACATAATAATTTTATAACAATTTATTAGTTATCATACTTAAAGTCATTTAACACAAAACCCATAAGCGTGTTTGCGTTTTTACCTTTACAAATTCAAAAAACACATTAAGCAACGCTTACAAAACAAAAAAAAAAAAACATGTATCAATTTTTCCTAATAAAAAGTTGAAGAAGAAATCTATGCGGTAAATTCATAGATTATTTCCACATACTTGGCAAATGTGCTAACGATCGGCCTCAATCTGTGATCAAGCGATGCCAAAGTCAGCTGGCTTTAGCCGTGATCCTACCGGATATAGCTGCGAGTCGAACCTAGATCTCAATGAGGTATTTAAATTATATTGATTAAGCCCTATGAGATGGTAACAGGTTGTGTAATTTATTGTTCACAAGTGTTTTAGCATTTAAAATATGCTTATGCTTTGCATGTCTCGTAATTAGTTATATAGGGTGTTCCAAAATTTGTAGATTTGAATAATTTTGTTTGTTTCAAGACAAGCCTTTATTATTTTATACGTAAAATGGATTAAGTAGCTATAATAATAAGCGATATTTCTGATTGTAATAGCAAATGATAACATATAAATAAAACCAAATTATTACTTATTTGTATTTTACGTTTAAAATTCCTTAAAAATATAATAACCCTATTAGGGACTCCCTAACCGAAACTAACGGAACCCTATTACTAAATGTGAAATGTTTGGTTTCTTACCAGTCCATTTTTCATATGGTGTTACCTCATTCAAAGCTCGTGATGGTGACCGATTAATAATATAGGCTGCAGTCACAACTGCTTCAGCCCAATATGTTTTCTTCAAATTAGTTTAGACTCCGCTGTCCGTCTATCTGACACCAGGCTGTATCGCACGAAGCGTGGTATCTAGATGATTTACTTCTGTTGCCGCTATAACAACAAATACTAAAAAGAAAAAAAATAAGGCGGGCAAAAAAAATTTTTTTGCTGTTTTCTACAGATGGTACGGAACCCCTCGTGCGCGAGTCCGATGCACTTGACCGGTTTTTTTTAACCTAAGCCAAAACCGCACGACACACCTAGTTCAATAATACTAGTTAAGTACTAAAAACCGCTCGTTAAACAAAGTTTCTTCTGCGTAAGAAAGTGTCTATTATGTGTATATAGCGTTGTAAATGCCGCTTTTATGATCAGTTAACATTTCCAAGCAACATGCGTTAACTTTAAACTTAAAACGACCAGTAGCTACACGAAGTTTTAGCCCTTTACGTAACAAGTAACATTGTATAAAAAGATATGAAACCAACATACATTCGGCTTAAAAACATGATTTTGTTGATTTAGTAACATAAAAATATTGTAATAAAAATAATACTGACGAATTGCGAACCTCCTCGTTTTTGGAAGTTGGTTAACAAATATACAAGTGTTACAATACAAAAATACAAAGTATAATAAAACAAATAACCCGACTGTGTTTTTGTTCGTAATGGTATATTTAATGTAACGTATTTTATGAGTTTTTGTCAAAATAGTCGAGTAAAAGTATAATATACGTTATTAATGGTACATATGTCGTTTCTTAACCATTTTAAGACCCGTATATAATTGTCGTGGTGGTAAAAACGTCTCTTCCCCTTTTCTCCCCCTTTGGCAGGCGCCATTAAGAATGTTTAGCCTATGTCATTCTCCAAACTCAGACGATTCTAATGACATGTCATATGTTACAATCCGACAAGCTGTTTGGGGTGTAATGCATGCCAAAGACATTAACATACATACATACATATATACATACATACATACATATGCTCGAAAAACATTACCCTTCTTCTGACTCAATCGGATACAAATGCGTGTCTTAACGTAAAACAATTTACTAAGTTTTAAAATTAACTAAGTAACCTTCTTAAAAAGCTTGGACAGTGCATAAGCCATTGAACAACCAGGCTATCATAAAAGGCAAAGCATAGCACAGTGATATATTGCGGCGATTTGTTCTAAGTTAAGGCCACTAGCCGCTGTTTATTTTGTCGAGTAACTTCATCGTAAAGGCATTCAAATAGAGTTGTCGAAAGGCGAGGTTAAAAGTAAACAAATTGTTCTGTGTGTAATTTGAGTTGGTCGTTGATTAGAAAACAAAAGAAGAACAACGCTTATTCGTTTGAACAGCAAATTAATTATTAATTTTATTTACTAGTGTATTGTATGAAGTTGCTTACAGATGTCCGTGGCAGGCAGTGGCCACTTTTTAAAAATTGAAGTAGTAAACGAGCATGCAGTCCACCTCATAGAGAGTGGTCACTGCCACCCATGGACATCTGTAAGCTATAAAATAAAAGGGTCAAATGGAAATAAAAGGTACCTAATGGAAAAAAGTTGCAGTGTACCCCAAAAGACTACTGTGTTAACATTACCGTGGTAAAGGCGACCGAAGCGGGTGGAGCTGTGGAGGGTTTGGAAAGTTACATAGGCTCTATGATTTTTTAAAATGGCGTTTACAAATAGAGGAGAAAGGGAGGGAGAAGTAGCGATTTTTTGACTATCATGATAATATGGGTATCAAATGAAAGCTAGTGAACTTACTGTTACTTCACTCTTTTGTCAAAAACTTATATAAAGTGTTAAATTTAATATATCATTATGAACAAAAAAAAAACGTTTAAAGCAATAGGGTTTTCTGTTTTAATGTGTTTTAACAATTATACTAGTTATTTTAATGTTTTTAACGATGTTACTAGTTAATTAATTTTCATTCTTGATTCATATTATTGCTATTTTATAGCGGTGTATGATATAGATTCTACTCTGCATTAACAATAATAAGTTTAGATTACTAAAATTTATTGTTCATTAATTTAGTTCGCATGTTAAAATTAAGTAGTGCAATAAGTTGCAGCATTATTCTCAGCTCAGCATCGTGCGGATGGACTAATCTGCTCAGATTTGCGAATTTAATTAAAATATGTTAATAAAAAGTAACCATTAAATTTAGAGTAAGTGCTATTAAACCTTATACCTATAAAAGAAGGTTAAAACTTGGCGAATTTGCTATTTTTTATATCAATATTAAATTAACTGCCTTTCTATGTTTTCGGAGCTCTGAATTAGTTTTGTGCAAATGCAAGACGTGAATAAAAAAAACAGCAAACTTCACGAAATTTTGTTAACTTCCGTATCAATGGAAGCACAAAGACTAGCATAGGAACAGTAGGTGCAATAAAGTTTTCAACGGATCTAAGATCGTACTTAGATTAGAGGACATGTTTTACGGCCTACTGGGCAGACTAAAATAATATAGCGGAGAATATCCCGCCTCGTCCTTACATGCGCTCGCGCACTACAAATTACAATCAACACGACCGACATGTTCGCACGTGGCGTCCCCACTATCAATTTACAACTGTACATACCTACGTTCACCTTTACGTATGTTTATTTTATGCCCAAGTAATTTCTCTATTAGGACGCCTACTCCACTCTTGTTTATTCATTTATCTCCCATAAAAGGAACAAGAATCTTATAATTCTTTAAAGAACTTGTTCTTACGGATGGCGGCTGATAAAATGTTTTGCGAGGAATCCTTATCAATAAATATAGATATTTCATTTATTTGCAACCCGACAAGGAACTTTCGATTGCAAAGTTGACTAAGTAGTTACTTTTTAAACAATTTTAATTCCATTTTTTCGTTGATATTCATTATTTCATTTTATTTTCATTTAAAACACCACACACACTCATACGAGTTTATAAGTGTGTGTGTGTTGTTTGAAATTAAAATAAAATGACTTAAAATATTCAAATAATTTAAATGTCACAAAAAAATTGTTCCAAAAAAATACAATTTTAGTTGCTATTTAAATGTGGAAACTGTTTTAAAACGCTTCGTCGCCTTTCCAATATAAATGCTTCGATCCGTTTGTGACAATTTAGTTTCGCCGCGCCGATATCTGTAAAGTGATAGCGTGAACTAAATGCCATTAGAGAAAACATTACGAAACGAATACAATGCATGAATCAGAGGTGTTTATTCGAACACAGCCTGGCCGTGTCCAAACATCAGTCAGACGGCAATACTTGTAATAGTTTTCCAGCCCTGATTTACAATCAGGATAGGCCTGTCGATCCGTGCGCCTACGCACAACCGCTATTATAGTTAGCAGACTACACGCATTATTTATGGTAAGAAGCTTTCTATGGATTATGGAGATACAGTGTCAACAATAGATTGCTATGGACCACTTTTTAATCGGAATTTACTTATATAAATAAATTGTGCGCCTAATCTTCTAATAAATTGAAGATCGTTGATTGTTGATAAGTTGGTATGTTTCGCCGTGACCCTTGCGAAATAAGCTCAAGATTATGCTCAACGTTAGTTTGCGCTTCGCCTACAATAAGTTCGGCTTCGGTAATGTAAATCCGGCTTATGCGACAATGACGCCGTCATCAGCGCAAATACGTATCTGCCATAAATAGACAGTTTGCAATTTCACCACGCCAACCTGCGTACGTTTACAAACATATGGCTAAACTTTGATTACTTTAGAATTACGACTGCCGTACCGTACTTGATTATAATTGTGCGGACAGCGCGCATCTGATTCGCGTGACCAATCCGTGCTGGTAATGACGCCACTGCGCATGAGGCATCGAACGCACTCACTTTCGCACTTAATCGAGAAATATGGCGCGTGCTTTATACCTTTATTTATTGCACAGCTCCACCGGGGATTAAGAGCGCAATTCATATCGCCCTCATTAGCGCTAAACTGATTAAGAACTGATTTTTAAGCCGATCTATTGTGGAAGGAGCGAAATATGGCATCCCTGGGGATCCGGCCTCAAGGTGATCGAACTTGAGCAGACGACGCTCTTTTGTGTCTCATGCGTTCTTTGAGAGAATAATGTATAGGTATATGTATTAAAATTAAGATAAACATATTTATCAATAAAAACGAGTAATTTACATGAATGAGCGACTGGTTATTGTATTATTTGGGACTTTTCTTTGTTGATTTTCTAGGGTACATTATTCATAATTTTTACATAGTAATCGTTGTGTTAAATCGCGCTTAACCCGTTAAATCTTTCGTCAAATCTCCGAGCAAGAAAAAGCTAACGAAATTTGTTGCCTATTAACTTGTGCACGAAAAATATTATGAACGAAGTAGGTATTCGCCGTTTCAGTAAGCTAACATCATTGAGCGGCTACAAATTTGTACGTCCAAAAGTCGGCTGGACGATAGAAGCGCCGGCCGGTCACACGCGATCAAAAAACTTCGCGTGTTTCGCAATGACGCTTCATTAAATTAATTACCCCATGTTAGTTTTAGATTACACAACGACACCCTTACAACAATACGGGTATATTACCAGATAAGAGAGCTGAGATTTATTGCGTGCATTTCTTTTGTCAGCTTTGAAATTGTACTCGCATAAGTTAACCGAGATTAAAGTAATCGAACTTATAAATTTTGTCGCCTCACCTTTATAAGGCGCACGGCGGTGTGTCGACGCGAACTTTGTTCAAATTAATGGGCCACATTATCAGATCGAGCCTCGTACATGGCGTTTATGTGGAGATAATTTTGTGTGCGGAATTTTTTAATTCTTTCACGCTTGTTCTCGTGATGTAAGCTCGCGCCGAAGTCGCAGGCGCTAATATGTTTGTCAAGACCTTCTTTAATCTGAATCAATCCGCTTTCGCTAATTGGCAATTTTTTATCGCACGCATGAAGTTTCGTTTCATTGTAAAGGAATGGCCGCTCGTAAAACAATGAAGCGTAGTAAACTGTGCTTTAAATTGCTTTAATGGCTAGGAAAGTTCTAATCCAAGTGTCGTGTTTGACGAACCCTTTGGAACACTAATTAAAAAGTCAATCAATTTTACATAACTACGAAAATGTAGACGAACTGATTTAGATGCACTTCGAAAACTAAGACATGCAAGACAGAGTATTTTTACAAAGAGACCAGCTCGATTGAATTATTTTAAATAGCATGTTAGGTTTATAACCGACTTCTTTGTAGCCTTAAATACTTACATCTCACGTATTGTATTCAATGGCAACGGGATATCAAGGGTTAAGTAACGATGTCTGAAGAAATTCGAGTAGAAAGTCGAGAGTGTGATTCAGTACGTAATACTAGCGCCATCTCTTGATGATTCGCGGAAAGTCAACACAAAGGCATTGATGATTCCATGAATTAATCGGTACAGCGGTTTAGAAGGTACACACTACTTGTATAGGCTTACACTACTAACTTTTGTAGTCTTAATTAGTTTACATTTTTCCCAGTAACTATCGGGACAATAACATTGCAGTGGTACCTATATGTGTTATTTGCTCTCTCGTTGAAGTAGCAAAGTATCATTCACTCTCGGTGTAAAGTTTATAAAAGAAAAATTGAACTATGATAATCGGTTATATTCATTGTTACACTTGAAGCCAACCACACCCTTGCCAGAATACAAGACAGAAATAGGTGAGGCGGACTTATGCCGCAACAGTCGTACAATGGACAATTCTACCAGTTCACTTCGTAACGATTACAATATAAATAACAGATTAAAAGTTCGTAAATGTTTCA
>DWNE01000145.1:0-36956 GCA_018249875.1 Cecropterus toxeus
AACTGCTTTACGCTAGAAATAGGTGTGGCGGTGGTACTTCCCCGGTCGAACTACATTGGTTCTACCACCAAATTCAATTAGATAATAAATAGAAATATATATATATACCTTTACAAAATACATTTAAGTTTTTCTCTTTTCATTTATTTCCGTTTCATTCATGCATCCATAAACATATAGCATATAAATTAATTGTGACAACTAAATTAAAAACGAAACTTCAATTTATTTCTAAACACTGTGAGGTTAATTATATTATAAACAAATCACTACAAAACAAATAGTGTTATAAAATCAGTAGAACAAAGGAGTAGAGCATGCAATAAAAAGAAATTACAAGTAACATAATATTCGAACAAATGAAAAATATCCATATAAACTGATAAGCACATTATTTTATTCTTTAAAATAAACTTTAACTTACATGATTGAAAGTTAAAATTTGGAGTCTTATTTTCTGAAAGAATTTATAGTATATTATCACTTCAATAAGAAGTGATATATACTTCGTATTAAAGTGATAATGTTAGTATGATTCAATTCAATTTTATCTTAAATTCGTCCTTTTCTGTAGGCCACACAAATAAATACATTTAATTATAAATTAAGAATAGCGCGCTGAATTTTTACGCAAATCCCATCTTTTAGTTCTGTGACATATTATTATTTTCTGAGTTTCATTGATTTTGTATTTTTGCTGAAGATTATAACATGAGAATGAGAAAAGAATCGCTATTTCGTCTACTATCCAATTTTAAATCAATTATTCTCTAGCCCCCTTAAAATTAAACATTTAGCATCTATATCCGTGCCTACATTTTTCCTATTTTACGCCAACCTGAACAAGAGGACAACCAAAATAATGAACCTATAGTAATCATTAATAAAAAATCTGCCATTATTATCTAAATTGTTAAAAAACTATATTGAAAATGACCCTGATTACACTGGGTTTTTCTTTACAGTTCCAAGATTACCTACAATAGAAACAATCGAAAACTGTATGAAGCTGTCTCCTATGATAGTGCAAGGTCTATGGGAATACAAATCGCCTCTTCTGCAGCTACCATACATAACTGAGGACCATTTGAAACACTTCACAAACCGCAAGAAGCACATCAAGTCTCTGCTCCAATTGGCTCAATTATCTGGCGAAGAGAGGAGGCAGGTGCTCAGATTCCTCAATGATCAACAGTATGAAGATGTTGTGAAAGTATTAGGAAACATGCCATACATACATTTCCAAGTCAATACAGAAGGTAATAAATACATTTTATCACTTTATTTTCTTTATGTCGTGACTATATCAACCACCTGTTATTATTACTACGATGACGCGTCCATTTTCTTAATACAAAAAAAGTTTTAATTACATTTTTGTCTTAGTAACATTAGTACTGACAGATAAGACAGTGATACATATAAATTAGGCGGTAAGTTTTGTTGTAAAAAGTAATTGATGTACAATTCGCCACATTTTAAAAATTGATGAAAAAAAATGTTGTTGTTGAGACAAAATTTAATATCGAAAATGTTTATTTACTTTTTCTTTTTTGAATTTAATGATCTGAATAGAATTTTGTACTCTGAAATTGTAGTATATCAGGGAACAAAAAAAAAATTGTCTTATCAGCATCAGCATTAACAGACAGACGTCAAACAATTAAATTAGGCAGTAAGTTTTGTTACTGTAAATATAATTTTGGAGCACTGCAATGAATGATCGCCTGGTATCTAGATTCAAAATGGAGAAAAAGAAAAAAAACTCGAAAACCTGTTGTGAAAATGGTGTTAATTTGGTTTCGTATTTGTATAACTCTATTTGTTTGTAACAATTGCTATGGGTTTTTTATGTATTTATTCAGCAAATTAAATGTAAAATCCTTTATAAAATTATTTTTGAACATTAATAAATCAATAATCGACTACCACTTTGCAAGTATCTAAGTATCTTTATTGATATTAAATATACTTTCTGTGATATTTGTGACAAGGTCTGATAGTTCTTTAGCATTGTTTGTAAATATGTATTAATAGATATATAGATAAAGTAACTCTTTCAATTGCAGTTATTGATGATGAGAATTCGACAGTGGTGACAGCAGGTGCTATAGTTACAGTCACTGTATTTTTGAGACGGACGAACATGAAAGAACTATTTGGAGATACTACAATTAAGGAAAAAGAATCCATCAAGTAAGTATTGTACAGAGATATGGATAAAAATGTTTACAGAAATGTTGGTTTCTATGTATGTAAAATTTTCATGGATTTGTAATTTTGTTTAATATAGTGTGTCTAAAAGCGGGTGATTCGTAATAGTTCAATTTTCTAAGCGATATAACATTTGGAAAATATAGTTAAACTTCCTCATACATGAAAGAGTGTGTTATAATTATAAATAAGTAAAAGGTGCATAGTCTTGTTATTATGTTATTGGTTTAGATAAATTATGTCGACCAGATATTCAATTACTTGCTCTGTTTCTATTGTTACCTATATAGATTTCACTATTTACTTCTAGAGAAGACGTGGAAGGCGGTGAGCCTACAGAGAAAGTGGAAAACGACAAAAATGATAAGAACGATAAAAAAGACGTGTTCAAGAGGCCGGTGTGGATGAAACAGGCGAGGAAGCAAGCTTCGAAGAAATCTAAGAAGCCAGCTGTTAAGCAGCAGGCGAAGGCTGCTCAAGCGGCTGCGGCACAGACCGCCGCACAGAACGCTGCACCGGCTGCGAACACTGCCAATGATGTTAAGAAAATTAAGGAACCAAAGAAGAAAAATGATGAAGATGGTAAGTGGAGATAGTGATCTTTAAGTGTTTTATTTCTTATTGAGTTATAAACACAATTACATTATTTATTTATTTCTTTAATACTAGGATTTTTTAAAATTAATTTTTTAAATTCGCATGAAAAAATTATTATACTTATCACAAAGGCACAAATAATAATAATAATAATATATGATGTGGCCACATTGAAATCAAGCTTATGTGATATTTTATTAGTAGTGTTATATAATTACGAGTAAAATCAAAATATCAGCGACCATCTTAGTTCTCGGAAGTAGCTGTCCTACGTGAAGTCAATTACCTGTGATTGACTTCACGTAGAATTCTGACAGGTGACCATGTGCGGCAGTGGCTACTTATCATCAGGTGGACTGTGTCGGACATGATCTTCTCTCCTGACGAGATATCTCCCCTTTGCAAAACTCCTACCTGTATCAATATCCAGGTGATGCGTCAGACGTCAGTTCAGGCGACGAGTGCGGTTCAGCGAGCTCCGCGTCGGAGGATGAGTCGCGCGACAAGTCCTCCGCGGCCGAAGACGACGACGACCAATGGGACAAGTTCCAGAAGCGAATACAAAAGCGGGAACGTCTCGAAGGGCGCTCGAAGAGCTCGCATCCAGTACACTGCCCGTACTTCCCGCTGGTGAGTTTTGAAGTTCGTTGATAGTTGAGAAAGTAGTTAAGAAAGGAGTTGGTCGCGGCGGCTCCATGCAGGGACTCCTAACGTGGAATATGCGACCAACATGTTGCCGTGATGACTTTCGTTGTAGATAGCATTCTATGTAAACTTATTATCAATATGTGCACGTACATCCATACATACCAGGCATCCGTACATACCATGACTGATTTTGAAGCAGTTTTTCTGTACTTATGAACTCACTTCAATATTTGAGCTCGTTAAATGACGATATTGTGATCTGGAAACTTCCAAATTTCATCTATGTTGATCGGGTACTCACGAAAAAAATATAGAAATAATAATTTTAAAGTGCAAGCCTCACAACGTTGAATTTTTTATTATTGAGTTGTTGAACCGTATATTAAAAAAATCATAACTAAAAATGTAATCCTCGTGTACAGGAAAAACAAGAGTTCTGGTGGTGCTACATCTGCGACCGCAAGTCGCACACGCTGCTGACTGCGCCCGCGCACGTCACCGCGCTGGTGGACTCGCACGAGCTGCAGCTGCGCTTCACGGCGCCGCGCTGGCCCGGCCTCTACACGCTGGCCTGCTGCCTGCGATCAGGTACCGTGACGCGGTGGCGCCACATCTGTCGCACACGCCACAGACGACGCCGGTGGACTCGCACCAGCTGAACGAGCTTCGTATGAATGTATTGTGGGCTTGTGTCAACCCGATGCTTTCCGCAATTCAAGACTCATCCGCTCAATTTAGTGTCGCATATTTATCATCTATCAATATTCATTCTATATCACACCCAACGTTTGGTCCTTCGAGCCAGATAGGTGTTAAAAGTTCAATACAATTCAATCAATAATAACTAGCCAACACTACAATACATCTTCTTCGTCTTTTGAGTTGAATGAGACAAAAAACGTCTTCGAAAGTATCCTTCAAAGATACGATTTATCGACGACTAGTATTGCATATGGCTAGACTCTACGGCCAAATTATCAGATACAGATCTAACGTACATTTTCTTTATACAGACTCGTACATCGGCATGGACCAGCAGCAAGACATGAAGCTGGACGTGAAGGAGGCGGCCGCCGTGCCCGCCGAGCACCCGCAGTGGGACCTCAGTGACTCCGACACCGATAACAATGATCAGGTAGTTATGTTGCTGCTTTTTAGAGTTCCGTACCCAAAGGGTAAAAATGGAACCCGATTACGCTGTCTGTCTGTCACCAGGCGGTATTTCGTGTACAGTCATGGCTTTACAGTTGAAATTTTCACAGATGATGTATTTGTGATGCCGAATACGAAAAACATAAGAAAAAAAATTGAGGGGGCTCTCATACAACAAATGTGATATTTTTAACCGTTTTGTATAGATATTTGTACGGGCGCCAGTCCGACTCACACTTGGCCGATTTTTTTTAGTATCAGAACAGCTAAAGTACACGTGCCTCGCTACGAGACATAGAATTAGTCGCCAAATTTAAATAGTGCAAAATATCGACATCAGAACTTGCCTATAATTGACCAAGTAAATAAGCTACATCTTTGCGAAATTTTATGTAAATCGGACCAGTGGTTCTTGCGTGATTCAGTTACGAACAGACACGCAACATTTCATTTTTCTCTATTACTATAGATTGAAGTAGCAGACCAGTATGCAACTTATATAACAGGGATTCTATCTGAATTCTAATTCTATCTGAACAAATGCGTTGCTACTCCCGAGGAATAAGATATAGTAGTAGCCTTACATATAAATCATCCGGTAATCACACACTTCCGCCGAAACGCAAAAACTGCTTCAATCTAGAAATAGGTGTGGCTAAACTAAACTACACTGCTTCTAACAACTGTTTCTGGTGCTCACAGCTTTGGATTTAAATAAATCTTACACATAGAAATAATTAAATTAAAACAGCAGTTCTCAAATAATGTGTGATTGTAATTATTACATATATTTGAAATGTGACGTCGTGAAAGTTAGGACCCCTCCCACCCCCTTATCACACCATGTTACATTTCATTTCCCCTTAATTCTCCCCAGCTACCGTTATCTGGTGTATTACACTTTGATCATTCAGGTGATATCACCTAGGTACTCAAAGGAGACTCATTGGTGTCGTTTGATCACCTGAGACATAATCTCATCAATCACGGTGATCATAGGTGACATCAAGAAAATATATTACTTGATGTCACCTATGATCCCTATATATATGACCCTATTTTTTTTTTATATAAACATGAAGTAGCAAACGAGCAAGCAGTCCACCTGATGGTAAGTGGTACCTGCCGCCCATGGACATTTGTAAGGAACTTCATATAGAACAGGGGTTCTATCTGAAGTCGACCACATTTGCGTTGCTACTCCCGAGGACTGAGATGGCCGCCTCATATACAAGTGAACCGTTATAATTTTTAAAAGTGATAGAACACTTCGTGGTTTGAGTTGGAGGCACACCTACTTCTCCAATATCTTTGTTGGAGTAGTGTTAAGCTCAATTCTTTAAGTCCATAATTATCCTAATCCTTAACTGCAGTATTGTCTATGAGCCGTATATTTTATCAGGTGCTAATACTTTTGTTAGTGTTACCTTAGTAACAATTATCCTAAAAAGGTAATTTCTCGGACATTCCCGAACATTACTAAGAACAATTTTTTCCTCGTTTACACAAAGCATTCGTTATCTTATAAACAAAAGGCATATTTCCGGAAATGGCACCTACGTTGAGATAATAATTCCAGTAACACCACGTCTTAGTCTACCTGGAAACGTGCTCTGCTCAAAAAACAATTAAGCACAAAATCTATGTTACCTTAATTCCATTGGCGCTACGTCATCGGACGTGAGAAAACTGGCCGTCAGTTTATCCAGTGATTATGTTTATCGCAAAATATATAAATTCGATCTTTCGTTCGCGCATCACGCAAAAATAACTGGATAGATTTCGATTACTTATTAAATGGTTATTGCACTATAACAGCTAAGATGTCTCTACTGCCGCCCATGGACGTGTAATCAATTCCAAATAAGTTTAGAATTTCCTATGAAGTTGGCTACGATTGCGTTGCTATCCCTAAAGGCTAAGCTGAAACGCTCCGAATAAGCATGTTATTTACGACTACTACTGCGTATTATAATATATAGTATTGTACTATATTTTGGGTCTGCGTACTGCATATTTGCTATTGAACAAATAACACAAAAATACTATATTTTCGACACCAAAATAATTGACAAAATTTTGGTAACCCTATGTACACCACACTCTTTAAGACAGAACACGGCAGCGTTGCACTGCGTTTATTAGGTTAAAATAGGCTTTCAGAGTTGGGTCACAAAGCGTTCTACCTTCCATAAATTAAAGAATCTAAGTCTTTGAAGCTTTTACCAATAACGGATTTCCTGACATACTTAAATAGGTTTAATAATTAACACAATATTGGTTAAATAAGCTCTAGTTTAAAAACTTTTTATTAATGAGCGTTGACTTTAACTTTTTTTGATATGAATGGACTTAATATTAGTAGAGACAGAATAAATTACCTTTAACAATTAAGGTTACAGAGCACAAAAAAATAAAGAGTAAGAATTTTAAATTTCAAAAATATTTCGAATTTATTTTAGTCCTAAACAGAAAATAAATTTATTAGGAAAGTTGTGATTGCCACTATAGTGCCACTTAGAATAATAATAGGTACCATGGATTCTTAGCATTTTTCATTAATTCTTATATTTTTTTTGTTACACAGGGAGGTAACGAGAGCGAGTTTACAACAGACGACGAGGTCGAAGAGGAATAGTGGGTAATTAAGTTATTTTTATAGAGTTTTTAATAATGAGGTGTATGTGGAATATGTTGTTGTATGGTTTGAGAGATGATGAATATAGTATCTTTTATATTCAGTTCCTCGTTTTATTTTCCTTCTTCCCCGTTCAATTTTCAAAGGGACCGAAGGCGGTCACTTAGCGTTTAAATATTGACCTCGGCGGGCGTCCGTTTATGATCGTGCTAAAAGTTAAGGCACAATGACGTTTTGCAGAGCTGGTCGGAACTCGAACGCTCGACAACACAAAGGGATGTCGGGCGGCCGAGGGTATCGTCCTTTGGAGTAGGGCTGTATGTCGGTGAAATTTCGGATCTGGATATGAATACCAATAAATGAGAAGTATTAAGTCCATTTCGAATACAGTCACGGATACTGGTACCGACGAATACATACCGATAATTACTTGGGAGTAACCTAAAGTTTCGAATAGGTTTATTTACGAATATTATATTCTTAAGGGATTTCAGTGGGAGGAAGAGACAAAAAGTAAGAATTCATTTTATTTATACAGGACGACGCGCGGCTGTGTTCTGTCGACTCGCGAAATTTTCATGACATAGTATAACAATTTTCGCGCGACAATTATTTTAGACTTCTCGAAAATATTCGGAACTTTCATATCAGATTCGGATAGGTTTTGATTTCGGATATCCGAGTTTCGGTTACGGTTACGACGCAAACATCCCTGCGGCGGAGGCTGCGCGGACGCGCCCTGCGGGGTGGGCGGGCCGGGGGGCGGGTCCGCGCGGGCCGGGCCGCCCGGCGCGGCCGCACTCGCGCGCCGCCGCTCGCTCCAGCCACACGACCGAACGACCGACGCCCGCGCCCGGTGTCGTATTACCGCTCTAAATATATCTCGCGAGCGCGATCGCCTATTTGGAAACGGTCGCGCGCCGTGTTTTGAACCAGTGATTGACAGTGCCGAGTGAAGAATCCTATCCCGATCGACTAGATATCGGCGACGTGAGTATTGAGTATTTAACCTGGGACGATCTCGCCCGCGAATATTGCATTACCGCATCGCGGTTTTAAAATAAACAGCTGTTTCTTGGAATCGATAGCGCTGGTAACGTGCTAAATTCGGACTACGCTTTCGTTTGAGGTTTTAAGAAATTTGAGATACCAGTAGATGAACTCATAGGCACTTACTCATATATTATCCATATCTATATGATTAACATAAGGACATCAAGTTGCAATTAGAATCTTATTGGAATTTTAATTTTATTTTTCGTACTTATGAAGGGGTACGAAAAATAAAATACAAACTAAACGTAAAAAAAGAAGTCTTGTCTTCCTACAATAATAAATGATAACCTTCCCTGGTAATCTTCAATGAAATGAAATCTTAAATTTACCGTGATATCTTTTTACATTTTAAGTTCGTGTTTAATTAATTGGTCACTCTTTAATAATGTGTAGGGTAGAAGATACAGAATACAATAAAATACGATATAGTTAAATAAATAAAGAACTATAGCAAAGAAATGCAAGAAAGGACTCTATTGTTTAAAAAAATGTTCATGAAACGTAAATCATTGCATAAGCTCTTGTTTTTGAATGATGTATGTTGGCAATGAATCAGTCGAAAGGTTTGTAGGATTTATGATAAAAAAAAATATCTTGGCATTGACGAACGTAGAACTAATTGGCAATTATGACCCACCGAGAATATGACGCGGAAAATATATTTACGGTTGCGAAAACATGCACGTGAGGCGTTTTGACAGTTTTAACTTGAATCTTGACATTGCACAACTTGGCCACAGCTGTCAAAGGATATAAATTATTTTGTGATGTTTAGACGAGGGTATCCATAATTACTATAATTATTTTTAATCGTCCTGTGATATGCATTCACTTGTTTAATTAATTGAACATGATTAGGACTTTTACACATTATTGTTCACGAAGAGGTTGCCTATTGACCGATATCTTTAATAAAGATCAGAGAGCGATGAAATATCTAATTAAGAGATAAGATAAGATCAGCATTGTTAATGCTAAAAAGCATTATCGGTTACGGTTGCAGCTAGAACTGGTTGAACGTTACTTAGTGTGAGCCTTTTATAGGTAAGTTTCCATAATAATGGGTTTGAATATAGCCCGTAGTTACGATTGGTGATATCCCAACATTGGCCACGGGTTGCGCGATGAATCGAACCGCGACTGATAGCGGGCCGGTTAGACGAGTCCCGAGCAAGAGTGCAACGGCCCAAACTAAAGGGAATTTTAAAACGTTCATACTTGCAAGCCCTTTGATCTTATAACGCATGCATTGCGATTTAAATATTTAGGTAAGATACATACATGGGTCTTCGGAAATGCCTTGTTTATTATGATGAAGTCATAACTATTGTTGTATGTAGTGAAAACCTGACACACCGCCGCCATCTGTATTGTAGATAGGTAGTTAATTAATGCATGAACAAAGGACGATAAGGAAAAAGGAAATGCAAATTTAAAGATTCTTATTCATAAATATTGATTCAAGTAGAAGCTTCTTAAGAAGATCCTTTCGCACAAGTTCAATTACATACATTTATTTTAATTTATATGCAAACCGTTTGAAGTAATGGTGATAGTTTATTGTTTTGCTTTTCTTTACTGCGCAGTTTAGTTTTCAGCAAAGTATGTTATGCATCATAGCATTGTTGTGATAAGTGCAACCTTGTAGCCTTGTACGTAAACACATATAAAATATGCAAATGAAACAATAGCATCACCTTTTATAAGTTAAAAGTAAAAAAAAAAAACTTAATTATAAATATTTTGTTTCATAGTAGGTACATGATAAGAATAAGTGCTGGGAAAACGAAAAAATACCTTAAACATTTTAGATATTTTGAAATTCTTCTAACTCAAATTTGTCGTAGTAGCTAATATAGGGCATTGAAGAAAATGGAAAAATTGAAAAACAATGATGTTTTCATTTTTATGGCTTCCCGTGGCTAAAGTAAGGCTAAACTCCTAAACAAAAAAAAAACCAAACCTTGTTACACGCTGTAAACTTCTTGTGCATACAGCTGTAATTGCCATCAGTAGGTACTTATAGAAGGTTACGTACTAGACAGACGTGGAAGATGCGAAATTCCTTAAATGATAATGTCGATTAAGTAATCAGCACAAGACTAGGTTTTTGTGATCTTCATTTAAAACGGGTTACCCAGTTCAAAAACAGGTTAACATTGCCTCGTTACATACGTACTCACTTCTAGATAAGCTTGTTTATTTTCCTGTTTTATCCAAATAAGGATTGCCTTTTGCATTAAATTTGTTTTGTAATTGCGAGATAAAATGAATATTAATTAGAGGTGTTGTCCTGTGTTGTGAATTTGTGATGGATATGTGATGTGCTTACTAAATTAGTAATTAACTTATAAGGTAATGTAAAGTCGTTAAGATCATCTATAGGTACTGGCGATCTTATCGATTTGCGGCTTTAGGTGATACTAGTACGTTTACCCTGCTTTATATGCATATCTTTGTTGGTCAATATTAAAAAATCTATTTGACCATTAAAATTCTAAGGAAAAATAATTCAATCCGTCTAGTAGTTTTCAAGATTACTTATCTACAATAACATGTATACATGCGTATTTTTCATACACACTTTACACAATTTACCATATGTACCTACTTCTTCACAGTTTAGAATAAATAAAATTGTAAAAAGTTAACGTTGATAAATTTACAACGAGCTAATTTTAATATTCTCCTGTAAAAACTTCTAAAATGTCACAGCAGAAGTTTTAATGATAAAACTTCCTTATACACTATAGAAGACTTTCTGAATATAAATTAAATTAGGTGTAAGATAATTTATGACCGACTTATTTATACAAATTGAACTACCTAATAATACTTGCACCTATACAGATTCAGTTCAACAGAAGTCAAATGTTGTCGTTTTGTGTTCGGATTTACGTTAGAGATTACATTGGACGCCAAATACAGACTTAAATAAAATTGTTATAGCAGATACGATCTTTAGTTCGTTCTTCTATGGCAGTATGAAGTCTTGCTTCCATACCTACTTATTAAAAGTGACTCATCTTGATAACTTCGTTCTTTTATTTGTGTAACTATAGTCGTGATTGTTTATCGGTAAAGTAAACGGGTTTCTTGTTTGGTGTGATGTAGCGGGCAGTGACGATTCATATTATGTTTATTAAATGTTACAAGTGACCAATTTCCTCGTTTTAAATACGACCACAGTAAACTAATTTGTTCAGTTATGGGTTTGAATTTATAATTTCTATTATCCTATGAGTCAGCAGACCCGTGGTCAGGACTAAGATTACTCATAAAATATTACGTTTCATAGTCAGTAGTGTGTGGGCACCAATCCTTTTGTTGGGTGCATATTTAACGGTCATGTGATATTTTTTTTTTATGGTACCTGTTTTTTATTTAACCGATTTTAGTATTATTAAACCTAGGTGGTAGTTTGTAGTCAGTTTACTTTTGTCCCAATATATTTATGTAATAACTTTAAGGCTAATAAATAATTGTAAATATCTGATATAAATTGCGGCTATTCTTGTTTTTGAAATTTGAAAAAGGTGCACAAATATTTTAGAAGCGTCAAAGCTTTTGCTAAAGTGAGTGCGAGTGTTAATATGCGTACAGTTTGAAAAACTAGGAATTTCTGTCATTTTCATCAGTATCACCATACAAATAGCGCACAAATTCAGATTTAAAAGATTTCATATAAACAAACAAAACAATATTATTGTGCATACTATTAAATAAGTCTCGTAACGAAAACGCTTAAGACATGCCAAATTACAAAATAATTGAAGTTGGCACAGATACGGCGAAAATTGAAATTCGAATTAAAAGATCAATCCCCCTTAAATGACCGACGTAAGAATGTGACTAAAACCTTGTATTAATGCCTGTTAATGTATTAGTGATAACAACTACATTAACAATCTTTGTACCATGATGAGTACATCAATTGTTAATTAATTATTTGTTAAACGGGGTTTCTCGTTTGGATGGCCATAAGTCAATATCTGGGTCCGTAACCTTCCCTCCCTCAAGCAACGTCGGATAGCCTAGAAAACTGGAAACAGCGACCAAAACCATCCCTTCCGTACAGCTCATAGCTTTCTGGCCCGGCTAAGCCTTATCTAAGCTTCATGCAAAAATTGGTGAAGCTGTATTGGTTATTAAGTCCAACAGCAATTCAACATTATTTATAGACATACTATGTTCAGGATATGTCAAGTGGGAAACATAGTGAACGACGAAGCCGACAAAATATGTTTGTCGTGTTCTAACGCTTTTATATTTCTTAATTAATAGATGATCCTTAATTCGGTTAATGTTAAAATGTACTATACCTAGTTAGACACGGTTCAGTGTGTCATTCATAAAGATGCCAATATGGCACCGGGATCAATCGCGCACATCCGTTTCGCTCATTCTTCGCTCGTAAGCCGCCATCGTCTGGAAAATAATGATTCCATACAATACTTCAAAGCGCATTTATATTGTGATGACATCAGCCTTGTCCTGTCTTGTCTGCATGTCTAAGAAATATGAAACATGACTATGTACAATATTTAAATACGGAAAACTTAACAGCTTCGTAGATGGGTATGTAAATAAGAGTTGAAATTGAGAAGTCAAGACTTATTTAATAAATGTAAATGATTCGCATAGCAAAGATTTGCGTGTTATAAAAAAAACAAACATATTTCTATTTATAATACATTGGCCATATTTCTATTCGCATTGACCACGGTGTGCGTACGTTCCTCTGACGTGTATATACGCTTGAGGAAATCTACATGACTGCGATTCCACCATATTGCTCATATAATTGTGTAAATTGTACCAAGCACCTTCACATTCTGAGAATCCATTTCCAATTGATAGGATTGTAATGCTTCAATATATATAATGTACAATATTTTGTTTTGTTTTTTTTTTTTTTTTTTTAATTTCTGGGTATCCAATGTAACTCTGATGGATATTACAGAAAGTGGACAAATCACTGAACTGAATGCAAACAGCTAAGGCTTATACAAATATAAACATATTGAACTAATGATGAGGAATTAGGAACAAACAAAACTGATTGATGCATGTATAATTTTTATAAATGTATAATTGTATATTTTTTTACGAAAGATTGGTTGTCCACGTCTGGATAAACTAAAATGAAAAGTAGGTAAGCTAAAATGGAATGAACCCATTCCTTATTCTATTTCAAGTTTGAGATTAATATTATATGACGCATAGCGTGTTTAATTTTATTTATCGTTTGACCTATTTACAGTTTTATATCAAAATTAAATAAATATTTAACATTGGGTGTGACGGTTTGACTGTTGAAGAATGTGGCATTATGATTAGGTATTACTTATGGCATATATCTAATGAATTGTTTCTTTGCCAAATACATTCTCTATTAACTAGCCAATTTTTCGCATTGTAGGTTAATGCACCTGACATTTATAATAATTTAGATTGAAGTAGCAAACGAGCTTGCGGTCAACTAGACGGTAAATGGGTACTGACGCCCATGAGCACTTGTAATCAACCCCAAATAAGAAGCGACGCTAACTGATGCGTTGCTATGGCCCATCTGTGCACTAAATTGGAACGCCCCGAATAATTATGTCTCCTTTACCACGCATAGAACCATAATATAACAGGGTTTAACACTTCTGTTATTAGGTAGAAATAGGTATAGTGTAGTGTGAAGCTGAAGTGGCAGTGGTCCGGCCACATCGCTCGAAGGACAAATAGCCGATGGGGAAGGAAGGTCATCGAGTTGCGACCACGTTAAGGCAAAAGGGAGCACAGGACCAGAACGGATGACCTGAAGAAGACTTCACAAATCGTTGGATTCAAAAGGCACGGAACCGGTTGGAGTGGTTACAATTAAGGGAGGATTACGTCCAGCAGTAAACCTCGAAAGGCTGATGGATAGATGGTAGTGTGAAGTCGAACCACAAAGAATTCTACCACTTTCAAGATGTGTACAAACTCTTATTATAACTCATTTTGTCCATAATGTACCTATATATATGATACCTATACACTAATGTTTTAGATTGTCAAACAATTCCGATTGATTTTCCACGATATTTGTCATAAATATACTGGGAATTACACATTAACGTAGAGTTATTATAATATGTCATAAACGAGTTGGTTGCATTATGGGTATAATAGTCACAATGTTAACTATTCGATATAATTTTCAAAGCGTCGTTATCAGTGAAGCGTCCGTCGGAGTGTGGTGATGGCTACCAGCCAAATCTTTCGCAACCGCTCTATATTTACTACCAAGGTTCTTTCATTGCATTTTGGGGGTTATTGACATTACCTTAGTGTTATAAAATTTGTTATTCAACAATTTACTGTAATACGAAATTCTGGAGATTTTACGGATTGCTGAAGATTTGAAGACGACCGTGTGCGACGGTTACTGCGTGAAGTGCCAAGTTTACGCCGTCCGCCCACGATTAACTAAAATAATGCGAGGTCGGGATATGTTGACGGAGAGTATATCAAAAGAAGCGAATTTACTTGATCTAAAATATGGCAATACCATGGATAAAAATAAAGTTAAGTTATAGTGAAGTTAAACGGAGATGATATAAATTGTAGCTGTTAAGGTTATATTAAGTATTTATTATAGTAGACGTAACATGCAGGTAGATATCGGTAAATATTTGTTTAATTTGACGCCTGCGTGGCGGAGCGGTTACCATACCGGTCTGACACGCAATGGGTTCCGAGTTCGATCCTCGGCCAGACAAACATCAGAATGATGAATTTAGATTTCTGTTCTGGGTCTGTGTGTTGTGTATTCGTCTTTGTGTCTGTCCATGGCACTCACGACACAGGAGAAAATCGTAGTAAGGGGCTATGAGTGTAAAAAACATACAAAAAACATAAACAGAAACGTTGTAATTTAATTTAATTTAAATAGGTGTACCCTGCTATGTGTTTCGAAATATATAAGCAACGCTTACTTATGCCGTATTTTGAGATCTTTCACTTCCGGTTACACCTTTTTAGTGATTCAAGTGTGCGATTTAAAAAAGTGAAGTAACTTCATCGGTATTCAGATCATGTTGTTTCCAGCTTGATGTATGCAGATTTGATAGAAGATAAGAAGTAGGTAAATGTTATATAAGTGATGTTAGTATTTAACACTACTCACCTGTATTTACTACTTTCGCAATGTACAGGACATAATATAGTTTTAGATAATATTTTTTTTTATTCTTACCAATTAATTTCGAACGAATACAATTTGTTTTACCCGAGTGCGTCAGAAGGAGGGTCATGATTTTCGTGTGTATCTATGTATTTATGTATGTATGTATGTTTGTTTGTATGTATGTCAATTTCTTTGGCCCGCGCTACAGCCCAATGGGCTTGATGGATTGTGACGTATTACGTATCATTAGAATCGTCTTGGTTTTGAAAGTTACATGGCTATATCATTTTTTAAAATGGCGCCAGGAAATAGAGGAAAAAGAAGGGGGGACGGTTATTCTTATTATTACGACAATATGGGTGTATGAAATCTGCTATTTTGACAACAACTGTTTTAGGCAGTCGGTTTTTTTATTTTTGTTTTTAACGATGTAACTAGTTTTAACTAATGGATGCTGCCGAAGACTGAGCAGCCCACTGCAGATTGGAAGTCTGCTAAAATTCGATTGCAGATGCCGTTTCCGAGGACTAAGTTGGCATTCCTTACGTTATCTCTGCCTTGTAACATCCCTTCAACTTATCATAAAAATATATTTATTTATAAGAAATACAAAGACGTTTCTTCTATAGGTAAGCTTACGGGGACATTCACAACTTTAAATAATATAATTGTAAGCTGCTATATATTATGTATAATATTAATTAATACTTGAATCAGAAGTAAGTTAATGTCGGACTAAGTACCTAAGTCGTAAGATCTTCGATAATAAGCTTAATATTGCTTCGTAATAAGTATCTCTTTATCTATAAATACCTATATCTATTATAAAAAATATTTTCAATAAGATTCAATAAAAATGGCAATGACGTTGATTTCGGTACACTTCATGCAGCTTTGCAAATAAAGTACCTACGTGTACCCACGCAATAACAACGACCTTTTTATTTGAAATCTTATCGGCAGTACATATCCGATGATGGCAAATATTGATCTACAGGTTTTTGACTTCCAGAGATGTTTTATTATTTACCTGCAAAACTTTTTCTCTTCGATTTACACTTAACAGAAATTTTTGTCTTTTAATTTTAATTTTCTGTCCGTTATCTATCATACTTATGGAATGATCATTTGGATTTTCAAAGGTACTGAGAAGAACTGGAATGAATTAATACTCGTACTTTGGTAAATTTAGGAAAGCTCTCGCAGAAAAGATAAGTGATTTATCCATTCCCTTTTGAGGTCCACTGCTATTTATTGGCCTCTTGTAATGGGAGTTTTCGCCAATAGTCTACTAATACTAATACCGCACTTGGTATGTTATTTTGTTGGTGACGGCTGTAGATGTTGAGAAGTTATAAGACGCCGGTTTCTGTGACTTTGTCTTTTAGTCGTTTCCTACATAGCTACATACATAGGAAGAGAGGGTGGACTCCGCACACCGCACGGGATAATGAAAAGTGCAATCCAGATTATTTTTGTCATAACGGATCTTCATTTTGTTACAATGTTCATTGTTAGCGGATAAACACGAAGTTATTTCGATAGTGCCAGGTTGGACTTGTCTTTGAATACTTGTGTGCAAGACGCCAACGCAGTTTCGACACCTCAGCCGGACGCTGCATGGCATGCAATATGTTTATCCCACTAAACTCTCCAACAAGACTCGGTCGTATTCTTGTTAGTGAAAGCCTTAAGTCATGTTTAACAAACATCTAAATATCAATAATGCCTGCTGTCGACGTGTTTCGAGTGCGAGACCTCCGAATACAGCAGCTGGATAAACAAACTCGGTATACACGAAGAATTTTGTAATTAAAACTGTTACAATGACATCAGCTCTGTATTGCAAATATTTCACTTAGCTACAGGCTGTACTTATTGTACCGGGTCGAGAGATTCCCACCATTTCTTATGGCAAGTCTAAAATGAACGGTAAATGCTCTACATACATAGGTACACCGAGGAAAGAAATGGTCCTACGCATGTCATCCACCCTCGCGTTTGTTCCGAGTGTGAATGTTTGGTTTAACACCTACTCTGTAAATATACGTTCCTTTAGCTAAATACGTAACTGCCTACTTGGTAAGAGCTTGCCAAAAAGTTTATTTTAAAACCAGTACGGATACTCATTAATTTGAAGATTTTTGCCAAATGAAAACAAGATAGGTAGTTAGATACGATGTTAGCTTTAATATTTACACGTGTAAAACTTTGAGGTGATAACACCTTGACCGTGAAATTGTTTATTTTCGTTATTACTTTTCTATTAGAGAAGAAAGAATTTTATGTATACATCTTTTAATTATAAGTATTAAATCCCATAAAAACATTTTAAGTACTAAGTTATTTAATTCGTTTATTTCCGTGCGTTGTAGCAGGACAATAAATTGGAATCTGTACGGTGAAAAATCATCGTACAAAACACTTAAGCAGGTATGTTATATGTTAATAACGTTATTAGAAAATGTTGCCTTATGTAAAAAGCCCAAATACCGATGTTGACGGTTCTGTGAGGATTGTGTGACAGCGAACGCGGTCTCTCGTGGTTACTCATACACGTGACGTCATCGATTAAGGCATGAGTAACAAACCGGTAAAAATCATATGAATTGGTAAATAAATGCGTTGATGTAGACATCGGGTATTCTCCGAAGCTGTTATGTGAAATATCGAGGAAATCGTATAAGTCATATGTATTGATCAGATGATTTCTATTTCATCACATTGTTGATATCTTAGACTCCAAGTCATTAACTTTCATTCGAGGGCCCGACGTCTCATCGTGTTTATTTACTACCTTTTTACTTTCGTCTGGCATTGAGCAACGGGGTCATCGTGATAGTTTATGTTTACAAACATCAGCGTACATATTTGATTAATGCTTAAGTCTTAGTAAGAAGCTACGTCTTAAATTTAAATTATTCTGGAATATCCGTTCTTTCTTATTAATATAGTGCACATGAATTAAAACTTTTTCGCTGAATGATACGAAGCAGCTTGTGTAATGTTAAATTATAAATAGATGTTACGTGTTATACAGCGCATCCTACTGACGCTATTAAAATTTATGTCTGTACGCTTGCCGTGTCGAGGTACAAAATATAATAAATATTGAATATAGAATACCAAGTATGATATAGTTGCCTCATTATATATTTAAGCAAATAGACCACAGATAACGATTCAAGATAAGCTAATAAATATTGGATTGGTATATTCTCTATCTTATGACATGATACACCTACAGTTTATTTGTAATAGAAAGATATCCACGATTTTGACAAAAATCCTACATCGCGGGAGGTAGAAGATCTTGTACTATAATACTACTTATGCGTGACTATATCATAAAATCTTATGTAAAAGAGCGGGCAGATATCGAGTAGGTACTTGTGCCTACTATCACAATAGTAAAAGTATTAAGAGTAAACATAATCATAATTTTTACGCGAATTTTCATATGGAATTTAGTTTTTTTTTTTTTATCTGGTTGAAATAGCAAACGAGCATGCAGTTCACCTGAGGGTAAGTAATTTCTGCCGCCCATGGACATCTGTAAGCAACTTCATACAGATCAGGGGGTTCTATCTGAAGTCGATTACACATGCGTTGTTACTCCCGAGGACTGAGATGGTCGCCTCATTTATAAGTGAATCGGTAACCACACCATTGTAACGACACGCAAGAACTGCTTCACGCTGGAAATAGGCGGTTAGTTACCTTGGTAAGTTTAAAAATATTACATTTAAAAATATTATATTACGAAGAATTACATTTTTGTCTCATCGAACCGAAAATATAGGTATACAAGCTTTTAACCCCTATTCAACCCCCTTAGAGGCTGTATTTCTAAAAATCCTTTCTCACAATATAAAAAGAACCTTTGTACCAATCGGTTCTAGATACAGTAGTTTCGGCTGTGCGTTGATATATATAAGTCAGTGAGTCGGAATTGCCTTTTATATATATACATACATAGTTTGGGCGCCAAAAGTGACATGGAATAATATTCCTTGCTACCGTTTTGTAATAAAACATGATGAAGGAAGACGTAAGTTGTCAGCTGAAGTCAGTCACGACCTTTTGATTGGAGTCGATGTTCCGAGCAAGGCTGCGGAATGTCGTTGAGAACAATGTCATTGTAATAAACGCGTAAACGTGTCGGTGAAAATAACGTGAATGTTTCAGTCAGCCACCGGCCGTTACGCAACGCTTCTATTTTTCTCAAGTTTCTATAAATATTTTTCGTTTCATGGTAATGTTTTGCGTATGTTCTACTCTTTTATTTCCTACATCTGTTCATGTTTGCCTTTGAAACAACGAATCTTTTCCATATTATAAGCGTATAAATTATGTAGGCCTCTGAATGAAGGGTTCTCCTGTTAGTTGAATGACCTTTGTCAATTTTTAAGTTTTTTGGCAAAATCCCCAGTATTTTAAACATACTTAAGGTTAGAAATTTCATAACGCATTATAATACTATTTTATTAAATTTCTTTTGTTTGTTTAAAAGTAAAATGTAGAAACTAAAGTAAGCTAAGATCCAAAGTCATTTATTTTGCAGTTTCCATGCGTCGGTAGGTATAATTATTTATTGTCGATCATGCGGGTTTTGCGTGTACATATATTAATTACATAGTAATTCATACAGTTCGGGTTTTATGACAATAACCTTTTATCATCTCCTTACCCTTTTTAATATGCACAGTGTTAAGTAATTTGCTTTCTAGCAAGACGTAATTACCTCAACAACCTCATTGCGATATTTATAGATCTTTCAAAAAATAGGTTACACTAAACAAAATAATAACTGCCTTCTCTTTGGGTTTAGTAAGTTTCCACTTTGTTCTATCTGATGTTATAAACTATAAGATTACATATCATAAATCAAAGATGAATTAAATGGATAATCGATAGTATCATAACTGATTGATCTTTGATCGTGTAGTTAAATTAGAGAAATCAACTCTGCGAAAACTCACAATCGATTAGGTTATTGTTTATCCTTTGTACAAATAAACGAAAGTTTGACTCTCAGGCGCCTTTCACTAATATCTTTTGGTCCAGCACTTAGATCTTTAACGAGATAAAATAGATCGCAGCGTCCGAATACTTATCGAGTGCGGTCAGTGAAGCTTTGCTCGAGAGAAAATAAATCTTCAATTGGGTCAATCAAATGCCACGCCACTCGTGCTCTGGCGAAATGCTTAATCGCCTTTTTCTTTCGCCCGTTCGCAACAAAATGATTGGTCATATTCATAAACTAAATGAATATCTTTGTCCCTTCGACTTCATGTACCTATCACAAGCGCATATTTAAATTTAATTAAGTTTACGTAAACTTTTTAAAACCCTGCATATTCAGGCCATTGAAAGTCACGACATCAAAATAAGGAAAATAAATCTTGAAATTATTCAGGTCTTTTATAATTATATCTTGTCACGGCAAATATGTTAAGCGGGGAGATCGTTCCAATTGTAATAATTCATATAAATTCTAAGAGTCATTTGATTTATGTATTTTTATTTATGTAATTTTTATTCATATTTCAGATGGCACAGTTGATAACTGTGCGACTGAATAAGTCAGAACAACAGCCACTCGGCTTCCGGCTGCAGGGCGGCAAGGATTTCGGTACACCCCTCGTTGTTCAGAAGGTTTGTATACAATTTCATTATTAAGTTACTGTAGCAGGTGTCGACACGGATAACCTGATGGACCCGGAATGTTTGCTTCTCTTAAATGAGAAGAGTTACATTCAGAGGTAGTTCACTACGTTAACCAACTGAACGTTGACTGTTACAACATTATGAGCATTTCAACTTTGTTTTTCTTTGGGTTATAGACAGAGAATTTATCTACTCATATTTAATGATGTCAAATTAACTTTAAGGCATGCTATAGCTTCAAAATTAAAAAATACAAATATTATATACCTTTTAAATTTCAGTTGGCACTGACAATTTAGGGTTGGAGTTAGATTGAATTTTTATAAAAAATATTTTAAGAGACGTTCGAGCCTGACAAAGTAAACAAGACAATTTCGCGTGTAATGTACTGTTTCTTTTACAGTTATAAATTAGACTTTCCGGTATTATAACACTTCACTTAAGTATGTACTTAGAATTTAACTTGTTAGGCTTGTACATACACCGCCCACATTAACGAGTATGTCTGTCGAACGGTCGAAGCGTCGCGACGGTAAAAACACCGGTATAGCATCTGCCGTAATAAGGACATAAAAACCATTCAGACGATAGAGTTTGTTCGTAGAACTATGGCGTGTCCACTTATGTTGAAATAAAGCCTTATTCATGTTTATATATAGAAACGCTACAGGAAAAGCTGTTACTACAGCAATCTTTGTATTTCTGCATAATGAAAACAAACATAACGGATGCATAACCGCAACATATTTTAACTCTTTATGTTTCGTACGTGTTTGCATAATTCCCTTCTGATTTTTTTGTAGAGGTCTTAAAGAAAAGTATAGGTTTTGTGGTGTTTTTGTGTCTTTTAAATCGGGTACAAAAAATTTGCAATCGGGTACAATTAATTAGGTACAAAAAATTGTCAGAATTTAATGATTCTCATGTGGCTTTTCTCATCTCATTAGAACATGAACAGGCTAGGGTAGTCGTAGTAGTTGTTTTGATTGAAAAAACGTAAATCATTGTTTTAATAGAAAAGAATTTTAAAAAGTATTTATGAATTTCACGTTTATATTGTCGATTTTTGAAAGCTTATTTTACATGGATCAATAAACAGTTCAGGACTTAACCATAAGGAGTGTTTTACGGATTACAGTAAAGATGTAAATAACGATATGAAATTAACGTATTTTTGCAGTGTTGAGTATCGTATTAATATGTATCGAAAACAAAGTAGGATACAATATAATAAATTAAAGTTTGGCACAGACAAAAAATGATACTGCAGTTCATGTCACCGGTACTTTCTCGTATTTAAATTAATTAAAACTCAATATTTTCACATAGACATTGTTTGTTCCGCTACGAAGAATCTACACTAAACTTACGACCTAACCTAATATTTAGTTTGTGAATACATTTGTACTTGTTTTTCTTAGAGATATTTTTACATTACATTTGTCACTCTTTATCAGTTGCTTAGCAAGTATTCAAGTAGGCGGGTGGGTGATTAGTTATCCAAAGGAGCTTTTACCTCTCATTAACTGTTAGTTGGCCTCGTTAAATAGTTTCGACACTCGTCATCACTTTTAAGGAGGTACGGAGAGAAGTGCCTATAAAATAAAATTAATTTATTCAAGTGACTATAGTAAGAGAAGACGTTGCATGTCAACTAGCCACAAGATAAATTATTTTTAATCACGGGACAGTCGCTAAGTCACAGTAACCCACTGAAGCACGCTAGGTTTATCTAATGAATTGTTGCTAATTCTTCCATGTCTTACTTGCATCTTACAATCATCTGTCATAATTACCTACTTATTTCAAGTTGAAGTTGTTCAAAGTCAACAGCTTTAAGATGGAATAAAACCTAGTAGTAGTAACATATTTTGAAGACGTTTGTTTAACTTGTTTTTAAGACGAATAAAAATCCTTAATCTGGGTTCAAGACAATCTTTATTAAATACTAGGTCACAGACACTATTTAATACTTAATCACTAGGTGCAAAATTACAGATAACGTGTTACCAATAAAAATATCCAACGATGTACTATGTATTTACTTGTAAACATTGCTTAATGTTTCATATAAGCTTGTTTAGCATAGTTCAAAATAAACAATTTTTAATGTACGAGCATTTTAACATTTTTAACGTTTACAATTCTAAGTGGTACAACAATCAAAGCACAGAAGAAAGTATTCAAGATGAGTATAAACAGAACACCTGACCCGACATCCTCGTAACTGGGTGGTCGTAGGTATCTGACCCCCTTCGATTTGATCAGCGGAATTCATCTTAACGTATCGATCATGACGTTTCACAATGTCTAAATAGTACGCATAATGATTTGTGAGTGCTAACAGCAACGGTACTTTTTATAGTACTTACGTTTAGTTTTTTAATTATGTGTCACAGAACAATCAGATATTAGCAAATGAGGTTCACGTACGCTCCAGTGAGTTCGTTGAACTATTAATTCCCGGATCTGCATGGATGTGCCTAATCGTGTAAATTCTTTGTTTATTCATCGCAATTAGAATAACTGGCAGAGTTGTTTATTCTGGGTCTAATTTCTATTTTATCCGGCGATGATCTACCTACCCACGTCAAGTCAGCAAAAAATTAAATATGTTTACATAGTAACTGATCTCTTGCAAACGGCATTTTGTAGAGCCATAATCTCTTTGTTATTTATAAAGCCGTGAAGTGAGTTATTAATGACATGTTTAAATCGATATTTACCGTATGACAAAAGTCCGTAGACACGCTTAATAGTAAGTAGTGTAGGTATAATTCAAAAAGACGGAAATAGCTATGTAGAGTGAACAGAAGTGAACAGGTTAAGAAATTAAACTGTAATCGAAGCAGGTTTATCTTCAACCTACATTACAGGAGACATGACATCATTACTTTCTCCACTATACTTCTATATCCTTATGACATACTGGTATTTAAAACATATAGAGAAGAAATTTCCATACGCGTTTGTTTATAAATCTTGACTTAATGATTGGTGCAGTAAGAACACAAGTATGCACTTAATTCTGTTTTAAATATTTCAATTTTATTCCCACGATAATAAGTCGAGGAAATAAAGTTTAATCGACTCTTAAGGATATCGTAACTAGCGGTCGGTAGATACGTAACCCCGAATTGAACAGTTACCTTGGATGCCTATGAAACTCGCTTGTCAATATAGGAAAATACCTCGAGAAAACCAGTTAGCTAAGTGTTTTTCGTAACCCATTATTCAAGGGAACGGTCGGCGATAATGTTTCAAAAGTACAGTCATTATTGTAGAGTTCTTGCCAACTCGTAAGATACCTAAAATTGTTTTCAATGAAAATTGGGTGTGATAATGACACTGAAACATTGAGTGGTATATTTTTAAATTTCGATTATATATAGCTGATATAAATCTTTGGATGACAAAGAATAGTTATATTATTCCTAAATAGAGTCCTTACAGTCAGCATATACAATATTTACAACACTGGTATGAATGTGGAGAGGAAAATGAATGTGGAAAGCTTATATATAAGCTATAGCTTATATGTCTTGTTATGCTGGTGTTTCATATAATCAGATTCACTCTTATTAACCGGACCGGCTGGAGTGGAGAACAGCGGCCGGCGTTGCGTAACTAGTCGGGTTTTGTCGTTCCGAACACAATCTGAGTCACGTACTGGTAGGGATTTGTTTTGAAATTAGAACGCCGTGTGGCGACAACGGTCCGTGGATTACCGGTACTGGTATTTTCTAATTATCATGGTAGGCTGATAGGCAAGCCAAGAACACGACACTTCCTAAGTATGTGAAACTTGAAGAAGCTTTATCGGAAGGTCGTTTTATCGAGACGATAATGGACCACCTAGCAAGAAGGTAACCTACCTATACCGTGCGTTCATGTAAGACGATTGTAGGTTAATTAATAAATTTAAAAAGGCTATCGCATTTGGACGCGAAAAAAGTACAAGGCATGTGTCGAAAAAATCTTGTAGCTTTAATCATATACAGTAATTTTTAATCGACTTCCCAAAGAAAAGCGGTTATCTTTTCGTTACGTGTATATTTTTAACCACTATTAAAAATGATACTAACGCCAAGGCGATATTCTAAAGGATGATTGTTACTTTTCGTTTGGAACTTATAAATTACGATTTGTATCTATGAGAGACAGTCCATCTAAGTAAATGAAGGGTGAGAATTGAAAATAGACCATTTAAGGACATTTGATATAATTTTCTGGGTCTTCAAAAAAAAAACATCATGTATATTTGAAATTGTTTTTAAGTGAATTATTGCTGATTGTAAGATCCCACCAGATTTTTTTTTCATGTATAGTGTGGTGATTTCTGAGAACAATAAGAATCAGGCAGTACAATTAAATAATTTTAACAAATTGTTTTGAATGTTGTATAGTTTTACACACCAATTTGAATTAAGCAATGCCAGAAGATATTTGAGGCTTGAGACCAGCCGAGGGTGAGTAATAAAAATTAAACGGCGAAAAAAGGGCTTCCGATAACCACTCTCTTATATTTAGGTGTGTGAGGGTTGTACATATGTACTTGCATTTAAAATTCGGGGTGGCTTCGGCCCCGAGCAATGTCTCGCATGGGTCCGCAAGTGCTTGACATTGCCTATAAATCTTATACTGCTCTTGATAACATGAATGTACATCCCGAGTACGAAACCCTTTACTGTGCGTGTACGTCATCTCTCATACACTTGACCGCTTTTTCTGTTGTTACTGCTCTAAATACCAATAAAAAGGTTATTTAACAGACCCTTGGACGCTAGGTATATTATACTTCTAATAGGTTCTAAATAGTTTGTCAATTAAAACTCGTTTTGTGTCACGAAATAAGGTTGTTCGATTCACAACTTATTACATAAGGTTTGTTAGAGTCAGATTTTATTGATTATTAAAATTGAAGTATTGTTTTTTTACTGTTGTATAAATTTGTTAGTTCTTAAAAAGCGAAATCATATTAAGATTAGCTTCTGTGGGTCGAGCAATTTAAATGGAAACAAATTTCAATACATTCAGTTAAGTCCTCCGACCTTTGTTAATCAAAGATACATAATTGGTCTAAGAGTATAACAATAATTAAAACACCTTTAAAGTGTTATTAAAAAAAAAATAGTAGGTATAAGATAAGAGCTCTATTGACGTAAAACAAAGAGTAATGTAATTAATCATAAAATGTCGATGTGCACGCGAAAATATGGGATTTTCATTTAGTTAGATTTAGTTCAATGTGAAATTAATGATCAATACGGAAAACGCCATTTATAAATAGAATAACGGCGAATACATGCGGGCTTTTCCATCCTCTCCACTGCTCTAGTTTATTTTGATTTCCTACTCGTATTGAGTAAAAGCAATTATAATATGATTTTTTAATGATTTTAAGTATGTTTTTTTCCTTTGTATAAATCCAGATTATTAACCAGGCTTCAATTGTAGGAAAACCTACAGTTGAGGTGGAAAGAGTGAGCATAATTAATTTTGGTTTTTTCTATTTGAATAGGACAATCGGCAATCAGTAAGAGCACACATCTCGTGTTTTGGTCTGACGCCATATTTAAAAGAAATAGTAAGCAATAAAGAAAACATAATATGGCGTGACCTCGCACGGCGTGCGGGACGGCATTAATCTCTCGTTCTTGTATTTCTACCGCCTTATACGGTCTGCGCGTGCGCTCTGCACTAAGGGCATTGCCATAGTCCAATGGTAGTAGCAAACAAAAATTGAATCAGAACAAAAAACATAGTATTAAAAAAAAACCCCGACTATTGTAATTAAATTTTGCAGTCGAATACTTCGTTTCTATTCTAAATTATTTATTTAACGCTTTTTCGAGGGTCCGAGGTTCGAATACCAGGCACGCACCACTGATTTATCTAAAACGATATGCGTATTAGTATTTTATTATCACTGCTTTATGGTGAAGGAAAACATCGTAAGGAAACCTGGACACCTGAGAGTTCTCTAAAAAAAGAAAAAGTCTCAAAGGTGTGCGAAGCAATTCGCAATTGGCGAGCGCGGTGGACTATGGCCTAAAACTCTCTCAATCTGAGAGAAGACCCGTGGGACAATAATGGGTTGACGAACGCTTTTTAGGAATTTTTCGTCAATAATGTAACATAAAAGTGTTATAATAGGTATATATTTTATTGTCTATGGTCTATTCAATTAATAGACTAACTTCCATTTGATACCATATTGATATAATAGTATAAAAGTCATTCCTCCTATCCTCTTATTCCTATTCATAGGCGCCATTTTTTTAAATATATAGCCTATGTCATACTACCAACTGAGACGATTCTAAGTTATATCTCCTTTACTATATTCTTGAACTAGAATATAGCAGCGCTTAAGACTGCTGTTATTAGGCATAAATTGGGTATTGTAGCTAGCGCTAGAGTCGAAAACACCAAGGGTTCTACCCTTAAATGTCATAAAATATAAATATTGTTTTGAATATACTCTTACTCACCTTTATTTCATTAATATTTTTTTCAATATGGTACGAATTAAAACTTACATGAGAGTTAATATTGCAAGTATTTATCTAAATATAAATAAGTACCTATATGTTATTTTACCTCTTACTAACATACTATAAATCAATATTATTAAGGATAGATGAGTGGTGAGTCATTGAAGCATAAACGACTGATCAGATTTGGATTATCTGACACATAGAATAATTATAATCTAGATTTCACATACCTACTCTATACCGGGCCTTGGGCAGAAGCTACTTAGCTATTAAAATCATAAAGCTAGTACACAAGTAAATAGATAACGAAAGCTGATGTTTACTCAAAGATGGTGTCAAGTATGCAATGCGTGTCAAAACTTCATACTCACAATCACACAAGGAAGTCGGATGCTTTTTTAATTATCATAATCGCATGTGGCCTTAGGCGTCGGCCTGCGTATGCAAGCGTGAGCGATAAGCCTATAGAATAGGGTTGCCAACCGTACTAAAATATATAGTATTGTACTATATTTCGGGTCTGCGTACTATATACTATTGAAATAACGCAAAATTACTATATTTTCGACACCGAAATGTAATAAATTATTTCACCAGTTCCAAATCAAAAAATACGAACGCTGCTTTACATTAATTTCAAAACAAGTCACTTCAAGAAATATAAGAAGTATAGATTTGTTAAAAGAATTATATTTTTGTCTGCATGTTATGTGTTGTCCATAAAATACTGTATGTTTTATATGTGTTCTTATCTTTATATATGTATTTTGAAAAATACTATAATTCGTTGACAAAATGTTGGTAACCCTACTATAGAGTGCAACGCGTACTCGCACGGTTGTTTTACTGAAACGGCGCGCTGCGGTTTCATCCGCTTTAATAAAATGTAACATAATATTAAATTGAACTAAATTTTGAAAAGTCAATCCTTTAAATTAAATTCAGTTGTAAAGTGATCAGTGTAGGCAAGTATCTACTCAACGGATATTTATTAACCCTAAATTGAACTGAAGTCTTACATGAATGTCGGTTGGATCGTAGTAACACAGCTGTTGTTACTGACCCTGAGGACAAACTTGTAACGTTTATTTGTGTCTTATCACACGCTTTATTCCAATGTACCCGTATGTGCTGTCAAACACCTTATTCAAAATATTGTAACGTAATAGATTCAGTAGATATTCTAGATATAATACAAAATTGTGTTGTTCATCGCTACAGATATTCTTATAGCTCTCGAACAATTTTTTACGAGTATCATCATTTACTGACGATTTTGTTTAAACATTTTTATAAGCTCAATAACAACATGATATTAACGGATATATACCTACTCTGGATTTTCGAAAAACGTTCAACATAATCGTGTTAAGACATACGTACTTTTATTTACCTACATATTGCGTGCACACAATAAATGTCACGAACTTCGCTGTATATGGTAGTAGACCACAAAGTATGTGCTTTTATATAGACGTAGTGGCCAGCTTAAACCTTATATGGCAGTTGGCATTGTTTAGGTCCATATTTTGGGAGGTTCATTTTTACGGATAAAAGGCAGTAAAATTGAAGTGTTATATAATATACGATTCTCCCGTTCGAGTCACTAAGAAGACATTTGATACAGACGCTAGGTAATGGTGATCCCTTCCTAAGCGTCTGTTTTGTAAAATTTAAAACTACCATCTTTTGTAAAACCACTACCTACAAGATTCATTTAGGGTAATCCCAATCGGTTAGGTAAATAAGTGGAAGAACATTTAATGGAAATAGGATACCGCATAGGTAGGTAACTAGTTATGTTAACTGAAATAAAAATATACACTTACATAACTTTTTATAACGTTACAAATGAATTTATAATACTGTAACTAATTTCGTAAAAATCGTCGATATGGCTTACCTTTAGCTACGACTGTATGATAAATTGATAATACAACATTTATGTGGAAATTATTATCTGTAACGTAAGTACCTATAGAAACTCACGTTAATATCGTCTGAATTGTAAGCGTCAAACAATTTAGTTATTTTTAATAAAAAGTATAAAATATGCGATGAAGTCCCACAGGTTGCCGCCAGAACAGGCGCTGACGTCATTTCTGTTTCCTTCCGCTCCCTCAACTCCTGCCCCGGCCTCGCATTCTTTAATAAAATGAGCCTGCCGTCTAGACTTATTCAGCCCCAACTAATTGTAACATGTTTATTTTATGCATACAATATAGGTGAATAAAGTAGAACTGTTTAAAATACAAAGATAACTCGCGTGTTGACATCGTTCGACGATTACCTACTATAACTTTCGGTTGAATATAATTTAAATAGGTACAACGTAGATACGTACGGAAATCTTCTGTTAAATTATATATTTAGAGGAAAACAATAAATAAAACCTTTATTGTATAAGTAGGTACTCGTAAGCTAGGTAATATAATATTAGCAAGTGATTTGCATATGAACCGACTTTTGTCATTTTGTAAGAGGAGTATTTTATGAAATGTAAGTAGGTTTTCAATGGGGATGTGACTTGGTTGGGCAAAAATCGATTATTATATTAAACGATATTATCTCTTAAACAAACAATCGATTTTACGAAAATCGCTGTTTTTACAAAAAATATCGTTTTTTTTAAATCGATTTTATTATTATAAAATTAGCCCCCTTAAATACATGTTGGTCATTAGTTGACATTTAACACAACAAATAATAAGTATATTGCAATTCCCTTTCAAGTAATTCGATTATAAGAACTGCTGTTAATAAATCGAAACTACGTGAAATTAAAGAATAACTTATCCATTTACTGATTCAATACTGTAGCCAAAAAAATCAAAAGTATGGTGTGAAACATAAACTCGAATAATATAAAATAGATTATTTATGGTCAACAAATCAATTAATAAAAATTGATTATTCTCAAAAAATAATCGATTTATTAAATAATCTATTATTTTTTCACATCCCTAGTTGGCAGCTACTTGCATTCAAGTTAGTTTTTAAATTAACTTACAAGTACTACTATTATTAGTTTCATTGTGATTTTTTAGCTTATTTTATGGAAAACACGGAGGCACAAATCCAGAACTGGCGTACAGCCAAAACTTATAAATACTGAGACCAAGGTATGCAACCTTGTGAATGTCGAAGAATTACCTAATACCAGGAATACTTTAATTATATCCATTTCTGGTACAACTCATTATTACTTAGCGAATATAAATCTTGTACCTGACATAAATAGTAAAATTATGTATCTACATATATAATATCCTTCTTAAGTACACTATGTATGTAACACAGTAGCAATCGAGTATGTAGTCACTTACCAGTAATAAGCGATCATTGCCACCTAACACTGTGATCAACTCACTGGTAGCAACGCATCTGTTGTAAAGGGCTAACTGAACTCCACACATTCGTTGCTACCTCTGAAGTGAAGACTGTTAGAATGTGTAAGTGTAGAAAACTACATTTACATGGCGATGTGTGAAGGATAGCCATCATTACATTACATCACATTACATCACCACTTATGCTAGAATATACTATCGCTTAACAGTGCTGTCGAAAGTGCTTTTGGAGTCGAACTTCCACGAGTCGTACCTATTTTCTTTTCATTTGGTTGTACCTAATTTTTTATATATAGAATTCTTAAAGTTTAGTTTAAAATACACAATTTTACAGTGTAATATATAGATTAGTTAATTTCAAATTAATCGTTTATTTGTTTTGTTCAGGTGAACGGTGGCAGTGCGGCGGAGCGCGCGGGGCTGCAGGCCGGCGATGCATTGATCCGCGTGAACAACACGGACGTATACACTCTACGACACCAGGAGGCGCAGGACACCATCCGTGCCGCGGGAACTGCCCTCGAACTCACTGTCCAGCGGTACGTAGTGTAACTACTATCGGTCTTACCATCTTACCGTCTTATAATCCGGTCTCTCATATCATATGCTACGGCTAAGTCGACATAAGGGCGGTTGGGCTAAAATGTTCGGGGATCGAAGGGTACCTACTCTATACCCGGGCAATACTCTAGGAGATCGGATACCTCCCGGATCCTTTACATTTATACATAAAAATGTAATATTAATAAAAAAACATTGTAATATAATGAGTATTATAATAGACAGTTAATAAAAACATTTACCACATAACTCCATGCAAAAACATAGATGGTAAATAAAGACAGAGGAGGCATAATTTCTTGATAATTTCTTTTCTGATATTCATGGACGCAGTGGCGGATTTACACACTTGCCGCTACACTAGTAGGCTGAAATTGAATTTGTCGTCACCTTCAGAATTTACATCAGCAAACCTATTAAAACGAAAAAAAGGTTGCCGGATCTAAATATTCTGCCGCTACTACTACTACTCAGCCTGCTGATAAATCCACCACTGCATGAATAGCAGTTGTAACTTGCCATCAGGTGCAATGTATGCTCATTTACTATTATTACTACTCCATCATATTAGAAAGATAAGTAAATCAGAACAATTCAAATTATCGTACAAGTTTAACAACGTATTAAAAAATGGTAGCGCCACGGCAATAAATTGTCATTCAAATTGCATGCAAGTGGATTTATGTCACTCGAATGCAACTCGCATTTAACTTACTTTTATGGAAGCCAGGTGGTGGTCATTACGCAAGCTATTTGCGTAATGGAAAGCTTGCTTATATATTGTTTTCTTGGAACCAGTTGTTCAATTCAGGACCAATATTTGCAGCTTCCGACCGGTGTGGCATGTTGTCAACGATGGGAATAGTACACATTTAACCTTTAAGCACATGCCAAACTTGATCTTCATGTTACTGTTATGGACTAGTTTTGTTGTAGGTTGGTAAAAACAGAGGATACCTACACGTCTGTGAGGAATGTATAGGAAATATCAGCTGTAGGCAACAAGAATTCTATTTTTGTTGACATTTTAACGGTTGTATTCGTAGGCACTCGTACTTGTAAAAGCTAGTAAAAAGTAATTATTATTTTAATATATCTAGGTATATTAATATTGTAAAGCTGAAGAGTTCGTTTGTTGGGTTAAACGCGCTAATCTCAGAAATTATTGGTTCGAATTAATAAATATTTTTGTGTTGAACAGTCCATTTATTGAAGAATTTTATATACTTACCATTACGCTATGAGTGTTTGTTATTTCTTTTGTAGTAGCGGTTGAAACCGCGGGGCACATGTAGTATTTTATATAGATACATAATTATAATTGTAAGATAAATTAATTAATATTCTGCCGTTATAATATCAATTAATAGTTGATATACCTAGTAATCTATAACCTTCACACTATCACGGTCTATCTGTCGTCATTGAATAGAAGTACGTACATTTTTACGTCGATTGTTTAAATGTTTAATTTATTTATTTTTAAATAAAAATTATGTTATTTCCTTATGTAATCTTTACAGCAGAGCTGTTTTACTGTTAGCTGATTTCAGTCTTATAAAACCAGATCAATGAGTAATAAAATCTCATTAGGTACTTTATTGGTTACTTTCTCTCACTAAAGCTCTATTCCGTACGGTGATGATATAAAAATGTTGCGTTTACTTCAAGCGTCCAGTTCGGCTCGATGGAGCAATTTATGTCAGTGTGTATTACTCAAGTAATTTCGATAAATTGTATTAGTGGTAAAATGCACTTGTATTAGTGGTCTGTATAATATTATTGATATTTATACATACTGAAAAAAAAATGTACTCACCTCTACTTAGATTCGACTTAATTGGGTACAGCCCAAAAGAATACCAATATCAGCTCTACTCCTAACATTCCAGTGTCGCCTATTATAAAATTCAATGAATGGTCCAATATAATAACGTTAAATAATAACGCAAGTAACATGAATGATAGCATGTACTTATAAACTTTAGGTAACTATCACTGAAAGTCTGTTATCGAATACTAGAGCCATACCTCCTCATCTTTACCTATCCATGACCATTACAACAAGTGATTATCAATGAATATTAGAGGTTTTATCAATGCGAGTAATTTTGTAAGACTAAAGAGCTTTATCGTTTGCATATTATACTCTCCGATGTTCAAAGATAGCGGCTTATTTTAGCTTTAATATTAACAGTGGTGGCGGTACATGGCGACCGGCGGTGACTCCGACGGGCAGTCTGCCACGGCCGGGATCGCGTCCGCTCGGCAGCACCCCGACGCCAGTCACCACCACCTCGCTCAAAGCTAACCCGCAGCCCTCTCGCGCTTTCGGCTCCGGCCACAACAACGTCGCCAAGCCTTTCGGTTACGTAAGTATTTCTTGAGTGTACACCAAGTAACCATGTGGACATGAGGTCATCTTTCGATCCGGGGGACAATTTGTTAGTGACTCTATAGGACTATACAAAATAAAGACATTTTATTTCAAGTATTTTTTTCTTAAGAGAATTAACTTATTCGTGTAATTTATAGTTTAAAAAGAAAGTATAAACAAAATTTAATTCTAAAACGATACCTATAGTTACCTTCTTTCTGTGCATAATGTAATGGCATTGACATTACGATTGCTTATCATAAGGTTTCCCGAAAAAACTGCAGTCTTCAACACATCAATGACATTAAAATTAACATACAAGGCGATAGCCTCGCTTTAAAACGAGTTTGTTTTATATCACTTCTCATTTCGTTCGCCGTACTCGAACTTATCTGTCTCCCGGACCTAATTGTTTAAAACGGTTAAAATAAATTGAATTATAAATATTTCCAGATGAACGGCAGCGATTCCGTGAAGAGTATAGTAAACAAGCAATACAATACGCCTGTGAATATATACAGCGACAAGACCATCGCTGAAACGCTGTCCGCTCAAACCGAGGTGCTTGCTGGTGGAGTGCTTGGGTAAGAGTCAAATTTTCCCCCTATACATTTACCATAATAAACGTTAGAACATTTATATTCTTTTTCTTTCCTTTTTAATTAGAAGTAGACTGTAGCAAGAGTTGAAGTTTAAAGAATCTTGGACCAAGTATGAAATTAACAATACTGACTTATTTCTAAATGTTTGAATTGATGTACAGCATCCCTTGTCGTTATGTCATACCTATGTATTTGTGTTGTATTGAGTGTTCGATGCGCCTGTTTCAAATACGTTCATCAAAATTTGCTCATTTAATTATTGTTAAATCAATCCCTATTCGTATATCTACTGTCGTGTATAGTAAGTACTTAAATATGATTATAATTTTGTTATTTTGTTAATTATTTGTAACAGAGTGAATTTCAAGAAAAACGAGAAGACTTACGATGCGGAGAAGAGCGCCGTTTTCAAGGTGTTGCAAGAGGAAGAGAATGATCCTGAACCAGGTATAAAAAATAATCTGTTTGAAACTCTTAATCATCTATGTTATTTTTATTGTAATAAGTCTGCACTTCGTGCACTATATCCCAACAAATTTAAATATAAATTTATTTGCACCCACTCCACGAAACCCTCATTAAATGTTCATAAATTACTATTGTACATAATTGGTGTTTCATAAGGCGACCTGCTAAATTTTCTACTGAAACCGCAACGTGGTTCAAGAGCTACAAAAAATAGCTGAATTATTCCATATATTTTTTCATTTTCCAAACTGTTTGGAGTTGAGGTATTCAAAATTCAAAAAGTGATTACCGAAGCAGCGACGTAGCTAGGGTCAGAAGCGTCCTTGGCATAATTTATATTTTGTGCGTTCCAAAACTTACTACAATAATGTCTGAAAATCTTGACGACCGTGTTTTTCACTGACTTATTGCAATATAGATTAATACATAATTCATTTTTCGTTGGGTCGGAAAATGCGTTCCCTGAACGTATCCTTGGGAGCCGCTCTACGCCAGACCCTATCTACGACGCTATACTTAAGAGTAAATTGGCATACCTATGTGTATAGTTGAGGAAAAGGGGACGACGACACCCGTTACCGGTCTGCGGCATGTTCCCGCGCCCGTAACACGTCCGGACGCGCCTATCAACAACACGGGCGGCCTGCCCCCTGGACAGAACATTTGCGAAGAGTGCGAACGACTCATTACGTAAGTCGGACGGATCGCGGGCCGACACGGTTGCAAACTTTTCATTCGGTGCACTATGCGTTAGGGCAGCAGTTACGGGTGCTATTCATTTACCTTTTCAGCACGAGACCTGACCGTTCATAGCCGTGTTCCTCTTGGCGTCAACGGTGTCTGTTTGTTCACTACGGTTTTTGTGTATCATTTTATGTCTACCCTCCTGTTTGTAGATGTGACCGTTGAAGTGTAATCTACTTCGGCCCCACGTGATATAACAATACCTGAAATGAGACTGTGAATAATGTGGTTAACTTTATCGCCATTAAATTACATGGATATATTTTATGCGATTCTAATTACTTGTATATTAAGAATGTTTGTAGTAACTAGTAACAGTTAAGAGGGAAACGAATTGGTACGCAATAACTTTTAAAGCAACATAATGTACTCACGAGCAGTCTGTCGAGTAACTCCTACGAGAAATAAAGTAAATATGTACACTTCGCGGAGAACGATTGAGCATCAAGTAGGTTAGTAATACTAGTAATCGCGCCTGTACGTCCATGCTCAGCGAATATCTGAATGTTAAATTAAGTTCTTCGCAGGTTGTAGCTTAAAAAGCTACAACCTGCGAAGAATTTTATTATAATATAACTAATGGACGTTAATGCACAACTTGAAGGTAAGTGTCACTGCCGCTAATGGACACTAGGCATCAATTCAAGATAAGATTATAATTTTATCGGAGTTCAGCCACAAATATGCTAATCCCCAGGATAAACCTTGAAAATCTAAGATAAGTATAGACATGTTTAAGGGAAACCTCTTGTTATATAATAACATTCATATAAGGTAAAAATAGGTGTGTTGAATAAAAACATGTACTTATTTCAATGTAATACGTCTGTATTCCTGCGTGGTGTTTATATACTCATCAATGTTCGGCGAGTTATTGGGCAAATTGTGTGCGAGTATCTATATGTTGCATTATATAAACCATATAAGTACCTATATTATAACAGTTGGGGTATAACGGCAGTATTATAACAGTATAGGATACATTACGGTGTAGGGTTTAAGATCCTTACCGTGGTAATATTTCGGAGAGTCACAAATGTGCGGTAAGTAATAGCAAGTAACCGATATTGCGGGCCGGCAGAGCCGTCTCACTTTTATTCGCGCGCGAGCGTGGCGCGCGCCGGCACGCCGTGCAGCCTGCACCGCTCGCACCGCTCGCGCTCGCGCACGCCGCGCGTGGCGCCCGCCGCGCCGCCCGCGCCCGCGCCGCGCGCCTC
>DWNE01000146.1:0-36944 GCA_018249875.1 Cecropterus toxeus
GCCGGCTCACTTATATATGAGGCGACCATCTTAGTCCTCGGGAGTAGCAACGCATCTGTGATCGACTTCAGATAAAACCCGTTCTATATGAAGTTACTTACAGATGTTCATGGGCGGCAGTAGGTAATCGTTTACCATCAAGTGAACTGCATGCTCGTTTGCTACTTCATTTTTATAAAAAAATACGAATGCTTACAACGTTACTTACGTTACTTATGTATTTTGTGTAGTACTTATATTAAGACTACTTAACCCCTTAACACACTTGGTACATGTGGTTGCGTGTACATAAAACATGCCCACACAGCCATAATATGGCTTCTGTCATCGTGTTCACTACTTGACAGTCTTGACACTACGTGGAAATAGCAAGTTGCCCACCACCCCTTTACTTTCCGCCATCATGATTTTGTAATACCATTAGGTAGGCAGGAACCTGTTAGTGAATCCATACAACAATATGCGAATGCAATGTAAAATCCCTAATGAGATTTGTTACAAAGCAGTAACAGTCTGTTTTATGTGCATAGGGTATCTAATACCTAGTAGTTTATGGACCTACATTATATGATTAGGTATATAAGACTAGTTGTTGTGATACGGAGCTGGGGTAAAATTGTAAGTTGGTTTGCCCATAGTTTAAAATTGAATACGTTATAAGTACATACTTATACTTTACCTACATCATTTTTATGGCATATTAGGTCTAATTTTAGATAATATGGCCAATTTATTCTACAATTTCAATCATATGGTTCATCGTATAAGTATATTACCAACCTACCCCAATTAACCTTACTTTATTATTCTATGACAAAAACAAATACCTAAATGATTTTATAGTATGTTCATCTGGTGTTACGTGGTCAATGGAACTTAATTACATCTTTGAACGATGATCCTTTTGGGCTTTTTGCGAAAGCCACCCTTTGGGGTTCCGAGTATCTGCGACGAAACGGCTGACAAGCATCGTTACTCTGCTTCGCCTCCTAATCGAGTTTCACTCCTTCACAGACGGATCACGCTGCCTGCCACGACCTGCCACTTCCAAGCATGTAACCAATCTAGATCGAGAGGTCCGTCTCAAACACAAAGCAGAGTTCGCTGCGCTCCGCACTTCACGCATACCTCTTGCGTATGCTGGACTTTCTCATCGAAGCAATCGTCGAAGTGACGCCACGTGACCGTCGTCTCCTGGTCTATCGACCACAGGTAGAGATATTAGGACTATCTAGGATTTCCTATTTTAATTTGCAGATAAGTATCTAAGTGTTTGGGTGTTTGTAATTAAAAAGCAAAAGCGATTGGATTAAATGGCTTTTCTTTTTCTGCTTTAGAATGAAAATTGCCTACTTACTTTTTCAATATTTTAAATATTTTATTGCCTTGCAATTGGTTGACAAGGCAGTTGGTTATGTTTTTGTGTTTATGATTAATTGCTTTAAATCAAAGTTTTAAATTAGATAACAATGCCTTTTTCTCCAAATTCTTTATAACCCATTAATGATATGATATAAGTATTTGCCTTTTTAATTCTGTCAACATGTATCCTATTTGTAAAATTGCTATGAAGAATCTCATTGAGGTGTATTTGGTGGATTATTTTAATCAAACTAATTTGATTTCGAGACGCATTGGCGATACAAATAAACTACGGTGTCCACGCTTTGGGTGATCCAAGGGCTAGGCCGTCTGTTTTCGCTGAAAAAAGTTGGAACCTACTGCCTTATTCGTTAAACATAGCGATGAAACCGGAAGATCTTTAAGAACGGTTAAACATGAAAATAAAGTTTATGCCATAGATAGAATTAAACATATAGATCTAAAGTTTATAAAATATAAAGATTATTTAATAAACCCTATAGACATTAATAAGGACACCATAACGTACCCAAACGAAAATAACTTCACGCATAGAGCTTTGTTCCCGTAATAACATTTTTGTCAGATTGAGCCCACGGATATCTGTAAGCACAGATGCATTGCATCTTCCGAGGACTAAGATGGTCATAATTATATATGTGACCCGAACATTAATTATGGATTACTATGGTTTTGAAAAAGTAAAGGTACCGACTTATTTTCATATATGATAAAAATCGCGATACCCTTTTTTCAATCATCCCACACGCGGTTGATCTCTTTTCCTACCGCGGCAGGTTTCTGTTACTTATAAAATTAGAAATGTTTGAAAGCAAGCGCTTCAAGGCCAACATTATATAAAAGCGTATCGGTGGCGTTCCGCAACTCAATACGCCGCTGAGCGTTGCATAGCGTACAGCTTCGCTGGGACCATTTTCAAGCAAACGACGACTCGGGTGGCGGACCGGTCACCATAGCGGTCTGACACGCAGTGGGTCCCGGGTTCGATCCCCGGCCAAACAGAAAAGGGGAATGATGAGTTTAGATTTCTTTTCTGTATTTGGGTGTTTGTGTATTAGTCTTTGTGTGTCCATGGCACCCACGACACATGAGAAAATCCTAATGTGGGTCTCTATGATCGTAGAAAGCGTTTAATAAAAACGCCAGAATACGTTGCGCGTTGTACTACGCAAATATCTACGTAGCGTCGAGCGGCGCGGCTAGGGTTGCCAAAATATCGTCGCAAAATATAATATTGTTCTAAGTAAGCTATAAATATATGGTACACATATAAAATATAGAGTATTTTATGGACAAATATGTACACAAAAATACTTATTTTTATAAATCTACTAGAAGTAAAAGTAACATGTTTGTATTAAAATTAACGTAAGGAGTAACTTTTTTGTTAGATTTCGGTGTGAAAAATATAGCATTTTGGCGTTATTTATTCAATAGTATGTATATATCACGCGGACCCGAAATATAGTAAAATACTATATTTTATACATAGTATGGTTGGCAACCCTAGGCGCGGCCGATATCTTCTGTGTGGCACCGTTACGCTACATCGGTCCTAAAAGTTTTTAAGTCCTCAAACTGTCTATTGATTTGAATGTAGCTATGTAATAATTTCTTGCTATTAGACCTTCGACTTCTACATAACGTGTCGATAGGGTTACATATATTGTTGTTTGTTGTGTACAACTTGCGAGTTATCAGGCGGCTTATCATTATTAACTCATTTATGTTTTTGTAAGTCATATCAGTTGGAACCTATTATTTACGGTTACAATGTTCATTGTTTACTTGATTATAATGTCAACTTTATATTTAATATTATATTACTATGCAATTTAAATTTTCAAGTAGAAATAAGAGTTTTTTTTATGCTTCTTTGTATATTTATCATATCAAACTGCATAGGAAAAATAGGGGTTTCAAAAGGATAGACAACATCACTTGCAAATCTGTTTAAGATAACAAAAAAGTGCCATTATAATTTGAGGATGGGTATTTTTCAGAAGTCATCATTAGTATGTAACAAATAATTTTAACTATCCAATTTAAAGTACTTCATTATATAAAATACAATAAAAGTTTGTGTAAATTGCAAAAAAAGATTAAATCAATAATTGAAATAAATTTATAAAAAAATCACAGATTTACTTTTCAAGCATTACTTAACTAGGTTAACATTATAATTAACTTACTTTTTTGTAAAACTTTTGTTAATTTTCTACAATTGTCTTTTCACTAACTTACATCATCATAAATATGTACACAAACACTTTCAGTATTTGTTTATAATAGATGAGATGATCTTAGCATGAGGATGATTCTGAAAAGTAGCGTTTATGAGCTGGTGACGCTGTGCAATTAACAAATAGCTCTTGAATTTTACACAGGAAAATATTATAATACATACATTAGACTTATATAATAAAGAGAAATACAAAAGCTCGAACTAAAAACCATATATTGAAATGAGTGTGTGACACTACATAATTATCACAGAATTTTAAAAAAATGTTAATAGTCCCAAGTTAATCATCCCAGTTGACTTGGTGGCAGTCGTGCCACACAAATGTGCCTTTCAGTGCTTGTGGTGCCTCCAGAGCCAGATAAAGAGGGGCCTTAGCACCTCTCTCCGGGGAGAAGTCGCCCATGCCTTTCGTCATGTCAGTTTTCACAAAGCCAGGATGCACACAGTTGATGGATATGTCTTTACCCTGCTTGTTGAAGTGCCGCTGCTGAACGAACGTCAATGCGGACATTGCAACCTTCGACACTTTATAATCACCGTAGTGCCCGGCAAACGAGACAAATGCACTTTTACCATTCTTAGCAGCTTGTAAAAAATCATCAACAAATTGAAGTATTTCTTCCACAGTGAGATCGTCTTTCGCTAAGATGTCCAGCCACGTCTGCTTCCTTATGTTGGACAGCAAGCCCCAATCGCTGCTGATGTTGATAATCCGAGCATTATTTCTAAGAAGAGGGTACAATATTTTCGATATAGTTAACAGGCTATTAAAATTTGTGTCAATGAGCTTCTTGGCATCGTCGTAAGATGAGACAGACTTGTCGAAATCTAGCATACCGGCATTGTTTACCAGAACATCGATGCCAGAATGTTTGCTAGATATAAATGCTGCAAATTCTTTGACACTGTCTTCACTCGTAACGTCCAATACATGGAATGATGGTTGCAAACCTAATTGCTTCAGTTTTTGTACAGCTTGTAGTCCCCTATCTTCATTTCTAGCTGTAAGGTACACAGCACCATTGAATTTTTGACAAAGTCCTTTTACTATCTCGAACCCTATGCCCCTATTACTACCCGTTACTACGGCTACTTTGGTTTCCATTTTGTACATAAAAATTTAGAAACTCAAACAAAATTTTTAGAAAATACTACGTTGTAAAAATAAATAAATCTATATTTTTTAACATCTACCAATCACACTGACATTTCACCGCCCGGTCATTCTGACAATCTGACGTTTGCTTTGTCATTTATTTGTTGACATTTTACATGCATTGATTACTTGATCGTACAGAAAAAAATAATTGTTGTTCTTTAAGTTGATTGTACAGAAAAAAATAATTGTTCTATAAGTTGTAATTATTTATGGATTATTATGAAAATTAGCTATTTGGATTTAATTTTCTTCACTGCCTGGATTAAAAATACTGAAGTCGATGCTGTTGCCTTAATACAGATTGTGTTGTTAGATCCCCAGTACACCAACTACTTTACTTAGCATCGAAATTGTCATTTTTTGGGGTCCGAATTGAAAGGGTAGGTAAGACAATATTGCTAAGATTCCGCTGTCCATCTGTCTATCACCAGGCCTCGATTATTATGCTATGATAGCTAGATACTAGGTAGTTATTATTTGAAATATTTAACGGCCTTGGCTTGGCGCCTTTTAACCTAACTTCATTAATGCGCTGCCATTTTTTCTGTCTCAAGCTAGACTGAAATTTTCATATATGATGTATTTCTGTTGCCGCTATGACAGCAAATAATAAACATAGAATAAAATAAATATTTAGGGAGGCTTCCATACAACGTGATTTTTTTTTGATATAGATTATGCTACAGAACCCCTCGTGCGCGAGTGCAACTCGCACATGGCCGGTTTTTATTTAGTTCAGTGTTATAATTTAAGTAAACAGATGTTTACGTCTAGTTTACTTACATATCAAAAAATGCGTTTTCTTTAAAATTTACAAACATTCCGTTGTTACTATCAAGGTTAAGCCTACATGAGTACCTTTTCAAAATATACAATTTTAAATGTTTAAAACAGACGTGTCATAATAAAACATCAATGAATAGACGTAAACATGTAATTCGACTACAAAATCATACATAACTAATTACAAATCAATCACAATGTATATAAATATTTACACACAACACAACCTATCAGCAAAAGATCATTTGTTGTTCTGCACGAAGTGGAACTTAAAATTAATAAACTGAGAGTTATTTATATTATTTTTACAGACACAATCAAGACTAAGTGATTAATCGATTTTAACAGCTGCGTAAATTTTTCTAATGAATGTGTATGCCGCGAAAAATCCAATGGTACCAGTCAGAAGCCAAAACGTCAACACCATGAGACCTGTTGAAATCAAATTTAAATAAATAAAAATAAAAAAATACAGACGAATTGAGAACCTCCTCCTTTTTGGAAGTCGGTTAAAACACTACTATTACTACTTAAAGTGTGATCATAATTTTTTTTTGCAACTGGCCACTGCCGCGTATTGGCATTTATAATCACTATAATTAACCCCTTTTTTACGTCAGGAAAATGCATTAATACATCCCATCGTACTCCCCCGCGTCCGATGAGATGTATAAATGTATGTGAAACTCCTGGGAGGTACTCAGACTACCACTAAAAACCTGACGATTTGCCCTCTCCGCCTTAATATATGGAGTGCCATTTGATCAACTTGGGGTCATTGTACTCCAGCGCCCCCAGCGGCGGGCCTTTGCACGCCACAAGCGCGTTGTTAGCCCAGGTGTCCGGGGCTCCACAGTTTAATGTTAATGGTAGTGGATCCCCCGGTCCACTGCTGCTCTGTTTAGGCTGGTAACAGGTGGGCGAATTGTCGTCTTCTTGCTCCTCTTCCCACTATTATCAACCCCTGATAAGATGAGTCTTTTCTAAGGTTAGCTACAAGATGAATGGAACACCGCATATCTGTGTGCTAAGTGAGAATGACAATAAGTCTGAGTTTTGCCATTGGCAAAAATCTCTGAAAAGTCTGATTTTGCCAATGGCTATAATGAGACTTATACTCGTTTTCACTAGGGTACATGTATAAAAATCTGGCTTGGTGAGCATTGGAGTTTAAATATCTATAATTTATTATAAACAATATATATATTATCACAGTTTAATACATGAGACACATACCTGTGTAGCCAATGTATAGCAATGTTGGAATGAACTCAGTTATCTCCAGTTTAGTAAAGAAGTAGAATATCGAATATATGAAAATATAAACAGCAGATCCTCCAGAGACAATGAAACTTTTCCACCACCAATGGTAGTCCTGAAAAATATGAAATAGTATTAAATATAATTTGCGGTAATTTGCCATCAATTTTATTGTCAATAAATTAGTGCATAGGCATTCTAACACTCCTATTATTACAGCTGACTAAGCAATTATGATGCAAATGCATATTCAAATTATATAAACAGTATTAGCATATTGTAGGTAGATTTAAAAATAAACTAAGATATCATACCTCTCCACAAAGCTGGAAATATACCATTACAATTGATATCTGTGACACAGAAATGACCAATATGCAAAATACCAGAAACAGAAACCCAAAAAGATAATAGAACTGATTCTCCCATAATGCATTGAAGATGAAAAATAGCTCTATGAACACTGCTCCAAATGGAAGAATTCCCGCCATCATAATGCTGAAAAATAAGAAAACCGTAAACAGAGTGTGTCATGTACATATGTATATAAGATGCAATAAATCAATCAAAAGTAAAAATTTACGAGACAAGATCTTTTATCCTTACCATACAAAGATATTCATATACCACACTTGTTCCGGTACTTTCCTCGGGATAAAGTTAGTCCTTACTGGATGTTGAAATGGTTGTTTGCGGCAGCCGAAATAGTATCCCAAATACACCAAAGGCAGAGATATGCAAAACCAAAGACATAAAAGAGCCATCATGGTCGAAAATGGTACAGCACCACTAGAATGTTTTCCCATTATGAAGAAGTTCAAAAAGAAGCAGGTGCCAAAAACAATTGCAGGATAAAGAATCGCCGTGAGGAATGCAGCTTGTTTCCATTGCTTCCCTTTCATAGTATTATACAGTCGCGCAGAGTAGTAGCCGGCAATGAGCCCCATGAATACATACAGAAATATAGCAGCTGTCATCAATGCGCCTCGGCTAGCTGGTGATAACATACCAAGCATAGCAATAACTGAAACAAACAGAATCATATGAATTTGTATAATTGCATTATTTTGGGAATCACAAACAAGTTGCACATGAAAGCTATATATATTTTTTATCAGATTGAAGTAGGAAATGGGAATGCAATCCAGTCGTAAGTGGTTACTGCCAGCCATAGACATCTACTAGATAATTTAGAACAGAGGTTCCATTTAAAGTCAATCACAGATGCGAGCTAGCAGTTCACCAGACGGTTAGTAGTTACTGCCGCCCATGGACAACTGTAAGGACCTTCATAAAATAGGGGTTCTATCTGAAGTCAATCACAGTTATGTGATGCACACTGATGATGATTAAGATGGTCAGATCATGAAAGTGAATTGATATTGAAATAGTCGCCTAGAACAAGCAATGAGACAATAATAATAGACAGATGTTTCTGTTTTAATAAAAAAGAGTAATCTATGCTTAAGAAATAAAGTGTCTACTAAATTGAAATATACATACAATGCAGTTAAAAGTGAGACATTATGAATAAACTCAAATCAATGATTACTATTGCAATAAAAATAAACTTACAAATAGTTATTAGGGCCATGAGGAAAACTTGGATACCACTTCCAATAACAGCAGCAAAAAGCATCCTTTTAGGAGGTGGTCGGAAAACATCCCCGTGGACTAGTTTCCAGCCAGTTTCCTCAATCATGTCATCAATACTCTCGTCTGAATTGTATCTGGCGATATCTCGTCTTAATGTACGTACCATGATCATTGTCAATATAGCTTAAACAGGAGCATACATAAACTATTTAAAAAACAAAAGTATAATTTTATTATGATATTGTATTGTACTACTTAATCTATACTTTCATAACATTTTTAATTTAACCATTTGACTATTTACCATATCAAAAAAATTGTGATTAATACATAAAAGTCAGGGATGTTATGGAGCTCTGTATACATATCTGAAACTATAGGATATCCAAAATAAAAAAATATCCATAATCATATCAAACATAAAAGTTTCGGATGTTTCGAGACATGTTTTTGAGTTTTAGTAAATAACACTCTGATAACTGATAGCAAATTATAACATTGAAATAAAAGTAAATTATTGTATTTGTACTTTATGTTGAGAACTCCGTAAAGTATAACAGCAATAACCAAAACTATAACTAACGCATAATCCAAAATAGTTACATATTTATAACTGTATCCGAAACTGGTATTATACCTACATCCAAATCCATATCTAGCTCTGAAATTTCATATCAATAACATCCCTGATAAAAATACATCAAATTAAACAGCATTAAACTCATAAAACATACTGTTACATTATTCCTAATGTATACTAAGTTATCATTTATTTACCTGACAAAAAGAACAAAACCACAATAGAATTCACAATAGAGAACCAATGTATTTGGACATCTTTCATGCCCAAATAGATATCCCATCTTGATGCCCATCCTATATCTGACTCTCCCCATACCACTGAATACGTAAAGTATAATTTTGTGCCAGTATCTTCATTCACTGCTTGTGGTTTCGGATCAGCTGGTATCTGACATGAATCGTCCACAAATGTCAACTCGTCTTTGTCAATTGAGAATGTTTCAACCTCAAATCCAACCACTCTATATGAGTCCCTGAAATTATACAATCAATTATTATCTTCCATCTAAAATATGTTTCTTCAAGTTATTCTTTGGTTATTCAAGTTATTGAATAACCTCATTCAAAATCTGTACAAAGGGAAAAAAATAAAGATGTTGTCACTGACTTATGTGTGTGTATTACTTTAATGATTATAAACACATACATAATTTTAACATATTTCTGATTCTGATTAACTTCTCTTCAGCTTATTCAAAATTTTGTTGGAATATGTAATTGTACAACACTACACTGCACTTAAACTTACACTATAATAATACAAATATCATCATAAACAGCATAAACTGTATTAGAATCCAATCTGTGGTTCTCAGCTAGTTCAGCTAGGATTAACCACTGCAATATATAAATAAATACATTCATTTTCTTATGAGATTTTTTTTTTAAATGACCCCTCCTACATATTAGAAATGTTTTATATATAAAGATAATATATAAGTAAAAATAAATACAGTTGAATTGAGAACCTCCTCTTTTTTTTTAATTCGGTTAACAAAACACACTTGCTAGCCAGCTGATGGTAATTTGGTACTTTTTTTATAAATATGGAGTAGCAAATGACCAAGCAGCCCTGACCTGCCTTACCTGAAATTAAGTGGTTACTACCACCCATGGAGGTTTGTAAGCAATTTCATATAGAACTGGGGTTCTATATGAAGTCTATCACAGATGCATTGCTAATCCCGAGGACTGAGATGGTCGTTGCATATAAAAGTGAGCTGGCAACCACACCCTTCCACCGAAACACAAGAACTGCTTCACGCTAGAATAGGTGTGGCGGTGGTATTTCCCCGGTTGAACTATATTGGTTCTACCAACTGGCAAGCCACCTGGCCGCCTACTGTTGCCCAAGGACATTTAAAATCAACTCCAAATAGAATATGATGTCACCACACATATTTGTTACAATTTAGAATACTTATCCAAGTGTATTTCCTCAACCACGTAATAATATACCACACATATATAATACAATACTAGTCATTGATTAACATAAACTATAAATCACTATAAATTTAACTTACTGGCTGTGCTTGTGATATTTTAGCACCAATTTCAAGTGATTATTGATATAAGCCTTGCCCATAGCCATGAAGCCCAGCCGGTAACCTTGCTCAATACTCCGCTCTAATGTCTCACTGTTGACAATCCTTGTGGCCACGGGTAAGTTATCCACCAATCTAAGAAAAATTATCAGCTAAATTAATTTATGAACATCATGATTAAATACTGACACCAGGTGAAGCTATTGGAGCATCATTCAGTGCCAAAATAATAAAAGATAAATAAGTGATAGAAATATATATGAACTGAATTCTTTATATTTTTTTTACAAAAACTGTACAACAATACAACAATAACATAACCAATCAATTTATGCAGTATGAACTTCAATGTAATACAAACAGAAAAAAACACATAAAAATAACTTACAAATGCACAAAGTACTCATGTTCAATTCTATTCGCCACTTTTTCGGACTCCTCAACACTCCAGTTCATAGGGTCGTTTTTCTTATGACACAGAAGTCTACATTTAATGTTTTCTGCCATATGGACTTCATATGGAGTATTTACGATCCGATCTCCTCGTAGAACTTCGCCTAGGTTCTCTGATTTGTATATAAAGGTTCCATTTTTGGGTAAGCACAGAGGCAAAGAGTAATACTCATATGGTAGTTGGGTATGTATACTTGTCATTTTTACAGCCTTCACTTCAATTCTTTGTCCCTTTTTAAATTCGACCGGAGCGACACCCGGTACGTAAAATCCATGACTACAATATATAAAACTAAACAAAATAAAAAAATATAAACGAACCTGAAAACAACAAAAAAAGAAATCAATTAAGCTCATGTATGACAAGTTTAAATGTGCAAATTTAAATTTCAGTAACAGAAACGCACTTTCACCATTTTTATTCCTGATATTACTTGTGATTTATTCACAGTCAAAATAAAACATCGCAAACAAACATAACGACCATTTTAATCCCACGACTTAGAATTTTGATTTGATTTGACTTGACTCACTTGACGATTCGCGAACCGACATCGATTTGACGTTATATAAATTTAGCTTTTAAAATAGTTTGAACAGCAAAAGCTTTGTTAATCGTGCAGCCGATTGTTATCGTAACTAATGCCAAATAATTTATGTTATTAAATGTAAATATAATATGATAGACAATTTTTAATAATTCATTGAAAAAATCTTAGTCGTATTTAAATATTTATTGTGCATAAATGTATTGTAATAGTTACATAAAAGCATTTGCTGACATTTTATTCTTATAAAGACGATGATTTTATTCTCTATGTTTTTTTAACATAAAATCGAACTTTAATCGTTTTAAGATCTTAAACTCTCAAAGTTAACCATAATAAGTTAAAGATAAAAGATTTCCGTATTGAGACTTATATATTCGAATCTCTTTACACCTCATGATACAATCAAAGCTTGCCTTTACTGAAACATTTATTACAAAATATTTACAACAACAATAATTTTATTATAAAGAACATAATAATCGAGTAATTTCATTATAAATGAAAATGAATTTTATATTTATATATTGGTAAAAGTTGAGTTAATATGCCAAATTATTTTAATTTTATTTTAGTTGAAATTATTTTATTAGAATGTAATTAAGATATTTCTTATTACAAAATTAAAAAATGCTATGTACCAATTTATTATATTGATTTTTTGTCTTAAACTCTGTAATAACTAAACAATCGACACAAAAATTTTCGATTGCACTATCGATATTAATGCAGGATCCATAGACTCAATCCATAGTCAATACAAACTACAAGAAAATGAGATGATTGAAAATAAAATAAATAAAATAACACCGGAGCGCGTTGCTCTGATGCTCTCTTTTTGCGCAATAGTATTAAGTTTTGTTCCTTTATTCGAATAAACTGTATATGAATCACAGTGAATCACAGAAAATTGTATACAAAAAATCCATTTATTTAGGTATATATTGGTTATTAAGGTTAACTTTAACCGTAACGTTTATTATCAGTGGTTAGGTTCGTCTTCAACATGGTTCAGGTAAATATTTCAACAAAACTGTAAAGCGAGCTATTGTATTATTGTGAATTATTAATGTACATGTCAACTTTAAAATTAAAATTTGTGAATTGTGATGATCAATTAGTACTTATTTTCTTTCCTTATATTAAGCATGGGCCTACGTTATTATTTTATTGCTTTTATAAAACTATAGTATTCCTGTTCTCATTCTAGGCTACGGATGAAATGGAACAACCGGATTTACCTCAGGCTTTAAATTTGCTCAAGGAAATGAACACTAATGTACAACAGGTATCCCAGCTTGTTGACAACATGTTAGTTCGCGTAAAGAGTGGCGAAATCACTACAGACAAAGGGTTGAGCTTCCTCGAAATGAAATATCAAATGCTTCTCAGCTATCTAATAAATTTAACATACATTGTTCTAAGGAAGTGTTCCGGTGAAAAAATTGAATCTGATCCCTCTATTGATAGGCTCGTTGAAATACGTACTGTACTTGAAAAAATTCGTCCCATAGACTCTAAGCTCAAGTATCAAATAGACAAACTTGTAAAAACAGCTGTAGTTGGAGCCACTACGCAAGATGACCCACAGTCGTACCATGCAAATCCTGACAATTTAGTGAGCAAGATCCATGAAACTGATGAGGAATCCAGTGAAACATCTGATGGTGAAAGTGAAAAGAAGGAAAAGACGAGTAAACCAAACATATATGTGCCGCCAAAACTAGCTGCTGTTCACTTTGATGAAAATGTGTCTCGAAGTGATGTCGAAAAGAAAAATAAGGACAAATCAAAGAGACAATTCCTCAATTCCAGTGTAATGAGAGAGCTTCGGGAAGAATATTCTGAGGCACCATTAGAAGTCACTACAGGCAACCACGTAAAACAGTCAATATCAAAGTTAGAACAAGAAAAGACTGAATATGAAGAAAATTACCTCACAAGATTACCTGTAACAAAAGCAGAGAAAAGTCGTAGGAGAAAATTGACAACAGTGGGTATGCTGGCTGATGAAGTTACTGGAAGTCGTTCCACAGTACGTAAACATAAGCTTAAATCAAAGAAAGGTAAAGGGTTCAAAAGAAGGCGTTTTCAGTAATTTTTACATAGATACTAAAATAGTTATACTTGCATTCTGTATGAAATGATATTTTGCTATTTTTAGGTACATTTATTTGGAATTACCACTTATCCAGGTTGCTCACATATTTCATGTAATAAGAAATTCATAACAGACAGTATTTAGATTCCAGTAAAAAAATTCTATATTTTATATGGGATATAATAAAAATTGCCTCTGAAGTATTGGCAATACTTTGTTACATATTAGAATAATAAGTTGGTCTGAATAAATCCAAAACTTGGAATCCTATGAATGAGACAAAGCACATTCCAATAAAGAATTTGTAATTTGTAAAAGAACCCCAAAAGCATAATGTACCTCTAAAGTAGCCAGCAAGTGTTTATAAACAAATACTTTTAGTAGATTGACATAGTATATTTGGAATAAAAGTATTATCTAATATATTGGCAATTTTGAGTTACAATTGAAATATTTCAGCAAAGCAAAAGGAGAAATTAATGTCATATATTTGTGTCATTTATTTTAGTCTAGTAGCTGGCATGTTTATTAACTTTAAAATGAATTCTGACGCATGCGAGTAATTTAATTTTTTAAGGCAAAGATAAAAAATAAATATTGTTTACATTTCAAATTAAAAATCTCTTTTGCTTTTATTCGTTCACGAGCTTGAAACTTACAACTTATGTAGTCCTATGAGGGAGAATGAACCATTATTTATTGCGCTACTAAGAAATTTCATTCAATTTCAAGTTTCACAAAATTACACTGTTTAGAATATAAACAATAATTTCCTTATAAAGTTCAATGAATCATAATGAAATAGATTCAAATGGTTATGGGTTTTAAAATTATTTCTGTAATTGTTTTTTTTTTCTGTAAAATCTGGTGTACATAATAAATTAATGAATTTATGTATTATGTAAGATGTCTCCTTAGGAAAAAGAATTATAGTATACAGGGTAATCTCCACTACTAATTAATTGCTATCCATTTTAATAATACACTTGAGTTACCAAATAATATAGTTGTAGCTCCAGTTGTTATAATTTCAAATATTTATATGGTTAAACAACTACTTATAGTGAAGTATTTTATTTGAATAACAAACATGTCAACAATCACTAAATGTTTATATAATTGTGTACGTAGAAACTAAAAAAACAATTATTATCCTGTATAAAATAGACCTATCGCTTTCTTATTTTCGATTAAATGTGCTTAACTTGGTCGAACATTTAAATGCAGGAAAAACCTGACCAAACAGACTCGTAATACTATATATGTGTAATACTTTTGCCTGTTATTTTATTAGACAAATAGACTATCCATAATAATGACTGAATTTACTTTTTGCGTCAATTTATTCATATGTAGATTTAAATTTATTTACTTATTAAGAGTTTTTAAAGTTTGGCTATTTTCTACATTTCATCATTTCTACTACAGCTTTAATTCTATGCATACGATTTTTTTTACTTATAAGTGAATTGGTGTATGTACAGTCAACCAGTATACTTTTGAAACTCCTTATCTAAACGGCCCTATTAGCCACACTACTCCTTATAAAATTAGCCATGTTATCTGGCACATTTGTTTACTGTCAAGACAAACGTATGTGACTTCTCAATATAGGTATATCTAATGCCAATTTTTTATGTATATAAAATTGTAACTTTTATTTTATTATATCATTGCCTCAGAGTAATGCGTCGTAAGTCCAGTATAACTAATTTTAGGTACAATTTAATCCTGTGAGCAATAGTGCGACGAGTGTTGGTCTATCGTAATTTAAAAAGTAGGAAATCAATCAAGTCAATCGGCATTCATCCATTTAATTGTCCTTCGGTACTCTGCATATATTAAATACAAAAAAAAAATTATGAGTCTATATGGTTACTTCATCTGATGTTTTAATGGTAGCTCGTAACTACTGCATTACATAGAAAATTTGAAAAAAAAAATACAGTCGAATTGAGTACCTCCTCCTTTTTGGAAGTCCGTTAAAAATCATTGAAATGATGAAAAAGATGGTGTTTTGTATGAGGTTTAATTAGCATAATTGTCATGTTAGCACAAACAATATTATTGTTATTGTATTTCATTGCTAGAGCTGCAACTTCGTGATAAATCTCGTGTTCATAACGCATTTAATTTCGATTCTACCTGCAGCTACCTTATTAATATTTTGCTAACAGTTAATACGTCCTAAGAGGTGCTAAGATGTTTTTGATTAAAATTCAACATTTTAGAAGTTCCATTTTGTTTATATTTATTCATCCATTTCATCTAAAGTAATGAACACGATTTTTGTCTCTTGTTTTGTTTACTATCTAAAAGTGCATTTATGATATAAAACTCATGAATATATTTATATTGTAACTTTCCATTTTTAAAGATCTATTATAATTGAAGCTAGCTTTAGTTATAGTAAATTTATATGCAGAAACAACTTCTAAACCCAGTGCAATGGTAATATTGCGGGGGAATATAATGAGCTACGGAATAAATTGCCTTAATGCGTGTAGATAAATATCGAAATTGATCGAGAAAAGAATATTTAAAATTTTATACGGAATGTCTTCATTTTATTTAAGTATAACATTACCCGCCTCTATTTGTTGAAGACTGCAATGGATGATGCAATGTTACCAGCTATTCCCCATTGTTCAAGTTTGAATCATTACTGTGAAGCCATTGTAAAATTTCTGTTTGTGTTTTCTATTATTTATGCCCATCAAAAGTCAATATAGGTATTTCATTTTTATTGTAAAGTATATACCGATGAATCCTTCGTTTTTGTTTTTGGATAAATTAAATGAATCCTATAGGTATTTTTATTAATTGGCTACATTTAGTCTCATTGACTGAAGCACATAAGAAAAGGAATCAGCAATGTTAGGCCTAAATAGATTTTTTTGTTGCACATTTATTATTTAACCATTAATTCGTTATAATTTACGTTTGTTTTATTTGTGTTTTCGCTTAGCAACTCCAAATAGGAAAACATGAATGTTAAAATATATTTCGACAACGATTTATGTAATAAATTTAATTTTCATATTAAGTTGTGTTATGTAAAATTTGTAATTGATTGCCTTCATAATAATATGCTTCCTTGTAAGAATTTTATGGATTAATTGGTTTGTAATATTATTATTTTCTTATTTAGGATTATTTCGCTGTTTCATATTTACGTTAAGTCTTCTCCCACAAAAGTGCAGAGCAGAGCAGAGCATTATAAACAATCTACACTGAAAGTTTAATTTAATTGTAACGGTTATTTTATTTTTATTTAAAGTACGTTTAAGATGTTTTGTTAAGATTTTTTTCGAAATTTTGTTGATACTTTCGTTTGGAACATTTTGATAATTATTAAGTAATAAAGATATTCCAATGAAACGTTTTTATTTGTTACTCAAAGGTTTATCTAGTGTGGGAAAATCTTGCACGCATGAGGCGGGGTTGAACGACTGGTAACGAAAGAGTCTCAAGTCACGGATGTGGTTTATGGGCGTGTGCGTATCCAAGCATTGGTAATCGCCTCGAGGAGGCGCTGTGCCATGGTTATGAGTTAAATCTGAACGAATAACTCTGTTCAGTAACCAAGTGGGTGATGCCATCGTAAGCTGAAAAAAAATACCACTCTTAGATAAAGTTTTACAGAAGGTACTGTTGTTTGAGAAGTGAAGATTAATTTACATGTTGAATACATTTTTGTCAACCACTATTTACAGTTTAAATTAATATAATAAAATATTCATATTTACTGGTCGAGTAACAGATGGATAAGGATTTCTGTAATCGTCTTGTTGCGTGGAGATATAGTCCATCACCCCAAAGTCATGTGGAAGTTGGGCTAAGTCTGCATTTCTCATCAGTTTGTTTCTTCCTGGAGTGCTGTAAATATATGGAATCTAGAAGTAGAAAACCTCAAACGCAGGAGGCTTAAGCCTTCCAAAAGATGTTCTTACAAAAATACTTCTTTGTCTTCAAATTCTTTGGAATCTATCTTCGCCTAGGTCAAGCCCAATCGAAATATTTGAATCTGTGACTGGCTGTGATTCGTTAGCTTAGAATTATTTACAAGAGGACGAATCAGATGTATTTAAAAATATTTTATTAATTCATTTATTTAAAGAAATATATATTTAACATGTTCATATAAAAATCAGATTTTATAACTTACTCGGTGCAGGGATAAGATGTAAAGTTAACGAGAGGTTTGAAAGCGTATATTGGGTCAGTTTTTTGAGCAATTTGCTCCAACATAAAACGTGTTTCTGTTTTGGCAGGCATCTGATCCTCAGTTCCCCACCTCACGTAGGTGCTAACATGATTACTTAAGCCGTCTCGGTACACGTAGTTATCCTTCTTCTCGGCATGAATACGGTAGTCCCAATTTTCTACTTTAACTTGTGCTCCGTATGTATTTTTAGAAAATAGAATCTGTTGTGGCTTTTTGGCCATAGGATTTTTTGTTCTCATTTTTGTTATTTAATAATAAAAATATGGAACACAAATTATAAATATTTAGATAACAGTTAGAATTACTTAGTTAAATAAGTTTAAGAAACACGTACTATTTGCGATACAAAAATGTTTATACAAATATGTGACTGCGAATGAGAAATGTTGACATGATGTGACAATGTATTTAATAAAATCTTTTTAATTGATTAAATATTTAAGTAGGTAGTTTATACATAACATTGCTTGATTTATATAATTCTACAATAGGGTACCTACTTATGTAAGTTATCCATTTATTGATTCAGATTCATTCAGCTGTAAGCAGTTCAAATGGTTTCTGCATAATCCCAGCCTAATTCCATAAACTGAATTTTTGAAAAACATGGGATATGAGCGGTAGCGCCCTCCGTCGTTATTGGCAATGGCCGTCGGTAAATGCTCTATTTTTCAATGTTTATGTTATTACCCAAAAGTTCTAGCTAATACACATGGGTTTCGCTTTGTTTTGATTGTTTAATGCAATTGTCAATCGTGAAAATTGTAGAAATACTATTTAGTTTGGACTAGCATTCTCAATTTTTCGAAGTTGCAATGCTTTTTGTAGGTAAGTTTTTCTACCATACTACGTTCAAAAATTCGTGTGAATGCTGTTACTTTCCTATTCAATCATTACTTTATACAAAACTTCTTTATAAGATTAAACAATAACAGCAGGTATGTATATTTTTATTATTGCATAATTCCATATCTATCATTCTTGACACTTTCTTGAGCACAAATAATAAATGCTTCAAAAAATTCAAAGAACGTTAGCTCTATATTTAAATCCATTATCTTGTCACGGAAAAATATTTGCGGAAATATCGAAGTAAACACTTTTATGATACTTTTACTTGATAAGTTGCCCAAATTAAATAATGTTAAGCGGGATGCAGGTTTCTTTTTAAATTCGTTAACGGGTAGCTCTCCATATTCTGAAAGTTGCAAGTAATATATCAGAATGTACTGTTTTAACACTAAACCTATGTAGTTCAATAATATTAGGTAACACTAGAACACAGTTTATTGGTAAATCGGTAAAAATACTGCTAATTAAGTAAGTATATATTTGCCTATATAAATATTCACACGTAGAAATACACAATATTCACACAATTTGAGTAGATAACTAGTATTATGAGCATTACTTCTTAATTATCTATTTCTTTATTTCTACAGGTACTTATTACATTAAGATAAAGTAAACTAGCTTCCTACCAGTAATATAAATCATTTCATCCCCAAAGACGTACACATTGCGTCCTTCGGGCGGATCTAACTGTTCTTCCATGTAGGGTTTGTTAGAATTAGCGCAGTGGGGTGATTGGCGCGCGGCACTCATAAACGAACGTACTGTGCACGGTTCCCCCAAACATCGATAAACCTTGTAAAGCCCATTTAAGGGTATAAAAGAACCATATCCGTTGGTTAGTTTCCCTGTTAAATTGTATTCAGTTAAAATATGCCAAACTTATTCAATAAAAGATACGTCCTACGTTTAAGGACTTAAATAGGCATGTTGTATACTATGGTACAGGATTAATCTAAACAGTATCTTTATACCTACCTACTTAGTGCATTCTGGAAATTCTATTTTCTTATGACTATTTCACAAGGCGTTAGGATATGCCTACAGGAATATGAAATGGGTAATGCCGTCTATTTATTTATTTACGAAAGTAGGTTTCTTTATGTACCGAAACTAAATATTACACTATTATTTTGCCACTCACCTCTTTGGCGACCGGCGCCAGGCAAAACGTCTTTTTCCATGAACATTCTAAGAGCTGTAGCTACTATAGTATCGGGCTTCGGTCCGGGGAGTTGCCTTTTAGCGTATAGCTTACTAGCAACTGCCACTAAGCCGTGGATAAATTGCCAAAAATATATCTTTTCAAATGGATCATGTGGACTCTTTGCGAGCCATTCAGGATTCTGGTAAAATAACGTATCGATTTGCACGAGTGTAAGTCCTTTCTCATGTATATTACAGTCGTAATATAATTGCCACAAGTACAAACGTATTAATATTGGCGTAAAGTTTATCCGTTCACTGTTGCATATTGTTGCGTACTGGTAATATATATTTTTTAGATCTGTTTCGTAACATCTCAACGATTTTCGTAGCGAAATCTCTTCAAAGTTCATAAAGTCGTCTAAATTTAATGGACTTTCTTTTTGTAAATCTATTTTTGGTATCGGATTGGATGTAACGCTTCCTCTATTATTTTCGATAAAATCAGTCACAATAGAATTTCGAACGTCTGCCTCTCTATCAATATTTTTTATAGCTTCTTGTATGTGAAAAATCAGTCCAACAGTGCTGTCGCAAATATCAAATTGGTACGGCTCTACGGAATATGGTTGTTTACATTCTCTTGGGTTTTGGTTATCACGAGCGTCTGATGCCATAGGGCCAAGATTATCATCAATGAATAATTTTTTATCATATAGCACTAACCCATTATTTGTAACTAGTTTCCCAACGCCGTGTTTCTTATTGTTTTTAAATTCTCCTTTGTAAAACGAACCTAATCCAAATCCCAAGTCTAAATTACCATATCCATTGCGTTCTCCTTTGTACCAGTATCCACGGTACGCACTAATAGAAGGCAATGACATCGTATTATTACAGTAAGCATCCCAAATGTAATAGCCATATCCAGACATTACTCCATTTTTCCACTCTCCTCTGTAAAACTAAGTAGTTTATTTACATGTCAAGTTTCAAGTTGTATGAATAATGAATATATGTATATGTAGAGTTCTGCGGGATCGATCCCTGGTTCAATAAGTTAAGTTTATTTTAACATTTTTTAGTAATATGACATTTTAATTGAATAATATACAAGTAAATACATTTAAAATGGCGCATCTAATAAAAAGAATACATACGTCATGATTAGGCCAAATCATTAATCCTTTTCCCTCTCGTATGAATTCATCCCATTCGCCTTTATAACCACTTAAGGGGCAATATTCCCGGGAACCAAAGCCATGTCGCACGTTCTATCGTAAAACGTAATTAAAGCAAAACTTACAAGAATACCTACCTATCATTATTAAGTACCAACATTATGCGCATGATTTTAGATAACGATTACTTACGTGAACCCATTCTCCGTCATATGAGTTTCTAAAGCTTTTGGAATAATAAATGGCACCTATTCCGTGTTTGGTACCACAGTCCCACTCTCCAGCATAAGAAGTCTGTTTCCTAGAATTAACGTAGAGTCCTCTACCGTGACGGATATTGTTGACAAACTCGCCCTCATACCATGTATCATCTTTCCATTGAATGGTGCCTTTGCCATTTATTGCGTTGTCTTTAAACTGACCCTGCAAGAAGCTGATTTATTTATAAAAAAACATATGACGATCAGTCAGGCTCTCAAATTTTGGTTACTTGTCCCTTAGGAATAATTAAATTAAACTCTGCGGGAAGATATCGGTCTATCCATAACAATCCACAAATAAGTTACTGAAAATTAAGAACACTAAACTAAAGATGGTAACATAACACACGGTAACATAAAACTTGGTGAAAGCGAAAAGTCGTGCGTCAGAAACTATGGATAAAATTTAGATAAATAAGGAGTTCATAGGAGTGAAACGTCAAATAATTACTAAATACACCGTTCCATCGGCCCACTGGAATCGACCTTCGCCGTTCATGACCCTCATTGATATATTGCCTTCGTATTTGTTTCCATTGCGAAAACGAATAACTGCTTTTTCATCTGGCGTCGAAAACCAACTTTGTTGGATGGAATTAGTCTGGAAATATGTTACATCAGAATAACATGTATCTTTATTTTATACATTTACGTATTTCATGCAATATTAAAGTAAACATATCTATTTCATTAGTCCATGTTTGAGGAGCTTGGTGGAATTTGCTTCAGACTTCCCCCAGTTATCGGAAATAATAAGGGCCTTTTTATATCGATCGGGAAACCTTCAAAAGGTACCCGATGCCGTGGGAGTGACGCCAGGTTACGTGGGATTTTTACCGCACTAAAACCACCCCGGTGGCCGTCCTCGGCGCTACAAAGAGGACTCCGGGATTTCCAAAGGAACGCAACCAGAGTCTTCTGAGCGTGTTGCCCCATCCGGCTCCACCCAGGTGAGCAGCTGGGCCCACCGCACCGTCTGGTCTTACGACGGTATGCGACCACACATACCGCCGTCCTACCCGGTGTTATCTGGCTGGACGATTCGAGCTCCCACTCTTGCCGCTCGCAACCCTGGAAGCCCCTTTTAATAGCCTCTTACGACGGTCAGGGGATACCGTAGCCCTATTCTAATCCCGGAACTACAGGGACGAAAGGCCTAGGCACGAGACTAACAGTGTAATATTAACCTACTTACTAGCAGCTGATAGTTTTCCGTCATTTCTATGAAATGTGTGATGAGTCCCTTAACTCTTGCACTATAGCTATAGGTATTAGTGCTCTATGGCCTAAGCCTTTCGCCTTTTACGAGGTGACCTCTAGCAGAAGTACATAAAAGGTTGATAACACCTGTTTAAACTCAAATAGATCATGCACATAACTTGTTACTTGAAATGTATCTACGTGGTGGATAAAGTATATACCTGAGCGGCATCAAGTACTTCCAGTTTCGAACGGCTTCTTTTTGATTTTGACGGCTTTACTGCAAAGTATTTATCAAAGTAATTGTACGTTTTCATACGATTGTTTAAAATGAAAGAATTAATAGGAAAGTGGGTTCATTCTTTGGTAATTATATTGTGAAAGCACTCAAAGACTGCGTACGGTTTTTAACTTAAATAGTTAAACATGACATTAAATAAAGTTTATTGATAATAGTAATACAATCATCCTATATATTGTTTCAAATGATCTCACCACCTGGCTTCTTCTTTTTACTCGAAAGAGTGATATTACTAGGTGCTTTTTCAAGGTTTTGATAAGTTTCGTAGTTCTTGGGAATTCCAATTACCTCCCAAGACTCTACTATAGCATCTAACATCGAATCAAATAGCATTGTGATGAGTTCTTTTTGGATTGAACCTTTAGGTCTGGCTGGCAAGGATGATCCCGACTCACTGGTAAGTTTCGCCGTGGACTGTCCACGGTTTGTGGATAACGCTTCGTAATCATATCTGTCATCTCTGTTATATTTTTTTGGAAGAACAACAGAGCTATCTCGTCTAGTAACTGTACGTTGTGAATCTAGATAGAACATTATTTTATACTGGTGGCACAATAAAATGTTTAGTGTAGGTACGTATGTCAAAAAGCTGTCTTTTACCTAAACAATGTCAATGGTGATAGTTCATACATGTCAATATCTTTTTTATTTATTTTCATCACAGTTAAGGATGAAATTATAATTCACGATAACACTAATAAAAATGATTGCATGAAGTAGGTAGTCTGTTTTTTATATTGTAAATTAACGATGAGGCAGATGGACTACCTGATGGAAAGTAATCACCTTCGCCTGTCGGACATGTGCAACACCAGGGGAGTCGCCAATGCCAACTAAGAGGGAGAGCTCTTTTTATATTTTTATATTTTTTTCAAGAGCAACATGTCATACTGACCCCGAAATATCTCAGGAGTAACTTCATTCCACATCTTACACGTCCGTGGCAAACACAAGCTTGTGACTTACCATTTAAACTAAACAAAAATTGTCTGGTAAAAAGATTTCTTACTAACATATCAATTTCATGGTCTTAAAAAAAAAACAAATCATAAATTTCATATTGCTGTATTTTAAATAACAATTTAATCTTATTTTTTAGTATAGGTCTACGGTGTCTTTTACCGTATCTATGGTGTCTTGATGATGCGCTCTCTTCTGAATCGTAAGAGCGTGTTAACTCGTTGTTTAACATAGAACGACCTATCAATGCAAACAGAAGTTGGTGAATAAAAATACTACGCTATAAGAATAATTTAAAAGTTTAAGTAATTACTTAAGTTGATCTTAACCCCATTTCCAAAATCTCCACGGTCTCCAGAAGCGCCAGGGTTGGATGGTGGAACCCGAATTGAGATCTTTGTTGGAAGCTGCATCTAAGCGCTCAATTGGTATATCTTGATTAGGTTGCGACTCTTCATCTCCCCAACAGAAACTTAGGCAGCAGAGGACAGTAAATAACATAAGAACCTGCCCAAAAAAACGAAATCTTAGGAATATTAGGACATTAGAAGTTATAGGTATGTATCTATCTATAGATTTGCCTTTTAGGTGTTAGAAAAACGGTTAAATTTTAAAATCTACTAGTTGGCAAAGTTGGTAAATAACTACTTCATTATTTATTCGTTCGAATAAAATATGCGGCAAGTCACTACAAAAGGAACTTAATGTTACTTTACATACTAGGCAGAAATGTCAATTTTTTTCGTTAAATCGATATTTACCGTTTCTTTATAAAACATATTTGAACTACAGAACAAGCTAAATTGTAGGGTTTTTTTTTCAAGTCATAAAAAACTTTTATTACGTTTCAATAAGAATAATTAAAAATAGTAACAAATATTACCTTTGATGTCATTTCCGTTCAAAATCCAAGTAAACTAAGTGCACTGGCGGTAATGAATCGCGTAAATGAACAGAACATTGCAGTTAAATTTCTTTTATTAACTCGGTATATTCAGACCGGATATTTCTTGTGTAAAATGTGCCTAGTTTACTTAAGACGTACGGCATGTAATAGCGTGTGTAATTATCAAAGCAATTCATTGACCCAAATCAGGAAATCGTTAACGAACTGTAAGTATTGGCAATAAGTAAAGTTTTATTAAAGGTTATAAGACATGATTATTTAGTTAAAAAAAAAAGTTAAATAGCTTAGTGTTTTTTTAAGGTTTTGATATTTTTCATAGTTCTCAAGAATTTCAGTTACCTCCTATGACTCCACTATTGCGTCTAGCGTGCAGCATAAAATCAAACAACATTGTGATGATTTCTTTCTGGGTCTAACAGTTAAACCGGTGTGTCTATAACTAGAGGTTAGTTATTGGTTTATTATATAGTTAGAATCAGTTTAATGGTTAGTTCAAGAAAATATTAAATAGATTTAATAATGACAGTCAGTTGTACCTACTTAGTTAAACAGATCATGTGGTATTTTTTTCAAAGCAGTTGCTTATCCAGGACAAAGTAGCGCAAAATAATCAAAGATTATGTATGTTTGTTTTTGGATCTAGTAATCGCATTAAAAAAATTGTCTGTGTAAATCAACCCAAGTAAGTTATATAACTTAATTTCGGAACAGCTCAACTAACATTTGACGAGACCTTTATAGAAAGGTATTTTTCCAGTTACTTTCTAATCGAAAGCTTGATTCATCCTTCCACTCAGTGAAGAAAAAGTCTTGCTGTATTTTGAGAGTGGCCTAAGGACAAATCAAAATGGCTTTTTATAAAATATAGCTACAAATTGGAGCTGAAATTCGCTTAAAATTCAAAATGAATGTCATGAGATAGCGCCCCTGTATTCTGAATCGCGCTGTCGTTGTTTTCTAAACTTCCTGCTTAATTATATACAAGTTCCGAACTGAGCCGCTCCCCAGGCATGATCACCTAACCTGGCGGGAGATTTCCCTTTGCCAGAGTAGTGATATTAAGTTGTATGATAATATAAACACATATCGTTCAATTAATGTTTTATTATAACGTCAAACAATAAATTCGTTACATAATATTAACATAATAATAAATTAATTTCATTTTTAACGGGTAAACATGGACAATATTTTAACGGATATTTTTCTTCTCTACTCATAAAATACTCATAAATCGACAAGTTACGTGGATGATGAAGACATTCTAAAGAAATACGGACTACTGTTACAATACTGTATTGGCATACTATTTATTTTCACTAGCATTAAGTATATACTTTCATTGGTATATGTAAATACCAATAATTGTACCTACACATGAACCCATATTCAAATGAAGGTTACGTTTACACCAAACGTTATATCGGCCGCCGAGTGTAAACATGTCATGTTTACTGTAATCGTCAATGTGAACGTAAATAATATAATAACAATGCGTCAATAAAAAGTACGCATTGTAGTGCCATGTATTTGCCGTAGATTCGGTGTAAGCAAAAGTTAAATACGAATGGAAAATCAGAACTGTGTAGCTCACTCAGTCAGTGGCTGACAATAGAAAGTTTGATACAAACGCGCACTTAATACTCAAATATTAATAACAGTTTATCCCATGTAGTATGCATTAAATATACACATATAACACCAATTTAAAATTATAATAAATTAATTAAATCAGTACTTAAAGACAACAGTGTCAAATCTTTCTCGTTTAAACATAGCGAATTATAGAAGTTTATATAATTAAACATATTTACAATGAAGGTACTTAAAGTAGGAACTAAATTTGTAACACATCTTTATATAAAAATAAAATGTCAGCATGTATTCACGAATAGAATTGAGAGTAATAATGTATATTTAAAAAAATAGACATAAGCACATTGGTCATAACAACAACATGTAAAAATAAATAAACAAAACCGTAATCGTATTTTATTTATTTATTTAGTTATTGGTTTTAAGGATCGCCAATGGAAAGTACACAGCACTCTTAAAATTATACAGCAAAGGAAAAGGAAAACTTCGTGCATTTCCAATTATAGGCAAGCACAACTTACACCAAATTAGTCAAAACATTATTGACTAATTTGGTGTAAGTTGTGGTTTATTTAATTGGAGAAATATAATTATATGCACATTTATTTAAATAATCTGAAATTCAATAATGAAATATACCCATAAGCGTAATATATATAATTTTAAGTACCTATCTAACCACCCATATTAAAATATAACTTGTCACAAATATCGTACAACTAATATAATTTTAATTTTCCATTTTTTACATTCCTTTACGCTAGTGCTACAATTGCCTAACTATATGCTCTCCTTAGACATTTTTCTTAGCAGTTAATTAAACGAAACGTTTTATACTCGCAACAAACTTGTTAGTCTTCTGAAATTAGGCGTACCGTGATGACCTATTGCCCTATAGTCCTCCGCTTTGTAAAGATATTCGCTGAGAATTGCAAACTTACTGTATTATTGAAATAATAGTAAAACTTATTGATAGAACCACTGTTGAGCAATTATAGGCAATTTTTAATCTATGCGTTACTTTTTTTTATTTTTTTACATATTTGTAGGACAGTGACAATTCCAAAGAGAAAACATGAAAAGAAGATTGAAAATTCAAACATTCTTAACATAATTTTATTTATACTAAGTGGATTTTAAACATGAAAGTTTATTTGTTCCTAAAAGTTTGCGAAATGTGCATAGTTGTAACTAAGCGAAAAACGACAGCGACGTTGAAACATCAATTTTATTTTGTTTACATATTAACTCAGCGACTTACAGTTAATTTTTGGTTCATGATACTCAAATTGAGGCCATTACCCACTACATAGTATTTTAATTACCCAAAGTATTTTAATTTCAGCGTTAGCCCTATACTAAATCACATCCACGTCTCACGTGATACATAATACCACAATAAAGCGAAACAACTTGTGCGCTCATATTTCATAAGATGACAATTATCAGTCCCCCATCTCTGAGACAACATTCAAAGCTAAAAACTACCCTAATATTTTACATATATCTTAATTAAACCCTGATTGCACCCATGTAATGGAAACAACAGCGAAGCTACTTGCGTGCTTTGCACCTATACTTTTTATCTTTGACTTCAGAATGCTAGTAATCCGTATTAGTATACTAAATTACATTATAAATATTGTTAATATCTACTAATATTATAATATAAAATAGCTCTAAGTTACTTATCTTGTCGAGAAAAAAATAAGTACTTTTACACATCTACAAAAGTTGAAATTGCCTATATACTGCTGTTTTCGTTTAGAAACATATTCTCCTGTTTTTACAAAGGAAGGAACGCTCTAAGCTGTATATTGATGACACTAACGCTATATGTGCTAAAATGTTATAACTGAATGAACGTTATGGATGAATGAGTGATATATTTACTTACACGAGTAATTATAATTAAAGTACCATAAGGATGACTTCCGTTGTTGAAGATTAAGTGACCAACAACTTATATTATGATTAGCAGAATAATCTGTCTGAGTATTTAATTCTATTCATCTCTGAAAATAATGGGTTAAATGGGGCATGTCTCCGGGCAGCTCGTCTTAGGGGTCTTTCACAAAATCTAGATTTGGCAACATTTTTTTGACCGTCACATTTCAAAATTTTTTTCGTCGACTTAAATATATGACTGGGCGACGAAAACTTCCGGGCGGCACGAATCCACGCTACTTCACTTTCCTAGACTACATTACATAAGCGTGGGCAGCGAGTACACGCTTCTTCACTGTCCTAGCCTACATTAGCCAAGCGTTGTTCACATCCACGTGGCGACGCGCAGGTTGTCCACGATGGAGGCGCGGCGGCGGTGCGCACGCGCATACGGCTCGGCGGCCAGCCGGCGCCGGCGTCACGAGTCGTGCAGTAGCCGCTGGTAGTGCGGGAACACCTCGTACGGCGGCACGTGCAGCCCGAACTCCAGAGCCACCAGCACCGCGAACTCGAACTTGATCAGGTCCTTCCTGTTCACGCGGAACGTTGTCTCTATGCGCTGGAAGTTAACACGCTTTGCTTGTAAAATGTTTTAACTTAAAAGGTACATAATATATATTTTTCTATCATACAGAAAAAAAACATATTTAAATAACAATACATGAATACCTTCTGTAGTTATCTTAATGATGATGACATACAATGAGTATAGTGTAAAATTACCAGTCCTATTAACAACTGTTTTTATGAAAAAAAGTCACATAAAAGGCAAGAGCTTGCATTGACAATAAAGGTCAATCTTATATTGCGTCTATATAATAAATACTTAGAAGCAATATAAGGTTAATTTAAAATCATATACACTAATTAGGCCATTTCAGTACCTAAGTATATATAGTATGTTTTATATGTATTATATTTAACAATAAGCCAAATGCAACACTAACACTACTAACTATAATGATTAAAATAAGAGAAGAACTGAGTGATGATAAACCAAGATATTACCTCTATAAGAGCCTTCAACATCTCTCCTTTTACATCGTTGAGTTTAGCCGACAACAATAGGCACGCTCCAGCGCACAGCTTCCTGTTATCCTTATTGATGAGGTTCGCAAGAATCAGCTTCTCAAAGTACACGTACGCCTGAGCTACCGACAGGAGATCAATTCCACCGCTATCGTGTTTAGCAATTTTCCGCATTTCTTTTTTGATGCTGAAATGGGAATATAAAAATGTCATTGTTTAAATATAAGAATAATTATAATCAAAATATTATTATTTTGTTATAAGCAATATATTGTAACAATCGAGCATGTAGTCCACCTTATTGTAATTGGTCACTGTTGTCCATAAACATCTATAAGCAACTTCATATAGGAAATCTGAAGCCAATTAGATGCGTAGAAAGAGGTTCTAAGGAATTAGATAGTTATCTTATATATGAGTGACTCGGAACCCCCCTTTCATTGAAACGCAGTAATTGCTTCACGCAAGAAATTGTTTTGGCGGTGGTACTTGCCCAACCGTGTTCTTTCTAGAACCTGGGTAAATTAATAATTAATAATAAATTTTATCAATAGAAATAATACCTTCTAAGCTTACTAAGAGTCAGCTTAATATGAGGAAACTTTTCACGGAATTTGTCATTCAGTTCCTTCTTTAAGTCTTGTGGACGTACGTAATCAATTATCGAAGTCATGTACGATGTGAATGTTAGAAGGGTCCTATGTTTGCCGGCTATCAGCTCTGGATCATCGAGGACATTTGGACAATATTGTACCTGTGGAATTGAGCTTGATATTACCCAGAACTATTTTAAACATGGAACTGTGAAATAATCAAATTCATAAAACCCAAATTAAACACGTTTAATAAAATATATAGGTTAACATAGACCATGCTCATATTATTATTATAAACGTGATTTTTATTTATGAAATTGTGAAAAACAGCAGGAGTACAATTAAAATTAATAACTAGCTTTATTGCTGCTTAGTAACATAGGTATACTTAAAAAATAATAACATTTAATGAGCGGCGTACCTTATAAAATCGATGTTAACCTATGTATATGAGAGTTTAACGGTCAATCGTGACGTCCTGGAAACTACCGATGCTGACTTGTGATATAATTTTTCATTGCATTTTATGATTGAGGATGGATAATGCCACGTCGCAATATACCACGATGCGACACCGAATCGTGCTTTTGTGTTCTAGCCCTAACAGCCTGAATACTTAAACCAGCATAAACCGGAACGAAATGTTATTATCAAATATCATTTCGTTCATGTTCGTTAGAGTTGTAATTTTTTAGTTCCAGACATATCTTATTAGATGTAGATATTTATGTCTATATTAATGATGATATTTGGAAGTCTACTTTCAACTTGCTGGCCTGGATAGCATGCCCATAATAAAAGTTTCCCTGATCATTATGAACAATTCGTGTCGAAAATAACTAGTCAATTTGATTTGGCTTCAGAATTAATCGCCGCGTCTGTTGCTCGACACGGTGGCATGTGTCGTGCCGTCACTTGCTGGTGATATTTGTAGCGGCATGGCATGATCAGTGCATTTTTATACAATGGTTTTTATCGCTAGTCGCATCGCGAACTTTCGCCGCCAAGGCCAGGCCTTAATGAATTCTTAAAACTGGTTTAGGCCCTCAGACCTTCCAACGGATAGATAACCACTAACCTGAGTTTTTGCTACACAGCATAATTGTTCATTCCCAAGGTTTAGACCAGGGTTTTAGTCATAAATATAATTTATGTGAACTTACATATTTTTGAGATATCACTGTTGCTTCATCCCAGTCAAAGGTTTTGTTTTCTATCGAAGAGTGTGGCGGTGAAGATGGTATGGTTGTCCTCTGAGAGGACTCATACGAGAAGCACCTAAAATCACTTTCTTGAGCAACAACTTATATAAACCATTTAAGACACATGCAATTGAACCCCCTCAAGCATTCTATATGCGATCATGCATTCCTAGAAGAGTTACTTTAAGAACAGCAAGAGTACGCCTAATATATTAGTTTCATGCATTGTAACTTGCAACTGAATATTTACATAACAAGCCTAAGCCCATTTATTCTAACTTGCATTGTCATTATATACAAGTTTTCTTATTATTTTGCACCAGTTATACAACTAGCTAAATCAAGTACATATCACACTTCGTTTTCCGAGGTAATTTGTGATCCTTTTTAACTTCGCGAGAAAGAACTATACGAATGTTATGGTTGTATTAAACTAGACCAAATAAACTATACCACAACTATGACATATACAAATACTTACCTTACTAAAGCTAATAGATATGTTTAGATAGATTCTACGCATCTATTTAGTACTACCAATTCTAGAAGTCGAGGCAAGTCAAGTAAATTTGAAACTACTGGTACAATACATGTTTAACATAATCAAAAGCATCTCAATTCCATCAGCAACATCTGAGTATTAAAATTTTAAAAACATCTCAATTATTTTGAGACAATAGTGTATTAAAGCCAATGTACCTGAGCTAGAATTAAAAATATTTAGAGGCAATAAATAATGTAACAAGAGCGCTGTGCTTAATAGTGTTAATAATAACAATTGTTGTAGGCAGAAAATTTAGCCAAACCGATTAGGAAAAGGCGTGACCAGATAAAAAATCCAGTGTCCCCAATTATAAATGTGATGTATTAAATGTATTAATTTCTGAAGCAGTCTAGTATTTAATTATATCATTTTTATTAATTTACAAATGCGTTTAAATGTAATATATGGTTATGATAATATTAATTGAATGTGATCGACATTAAAGGAAAATGTCTTATTTGAATGTATAATACATTGATTTGATGTTATATTAGCAAGTAGTGGAGCATTAATCGATTGTATTCTAAGTGTAGCATTAGCATTACATAGTACTTTTTTCGTTTACCATTTTTTATCCTTGTGCCTCGTCAATAATTTAGTCCTGAAAGTCAAATGTTAGTGATGACATGAGTCAAGCTATGTGATATTCAAAACTGTTCCGACAAGTATGACGTTCATCCAACGTACACGACTATATCCAATATATTTTTAGGATAGTTAAATGAAATGTATTGATGAATGCAATATTAAATATGGAATAACACATGAAACAGTTCTATGATAGTTTAATTTGAAAAACATACTTTAACAGTTTGAAGAAACAAAATGGGTGTGTGAACACTTACAAAGGATAACATGAAATAACATGCACAAAGCATATTTAGACATATATTTCCATTAAATAGACATCAATAATAAAAATAGAACTCTGATGTTACATAATAAAGTCACTAGGAAATATGTATACCTGGCTATCACATGAGGGTGTCGATTTAAGATTTTCCATGTTGCCTTTTCACTAAAGTCACTTTCATACATCTTCCTATATTGTTCCCTTGTACATACTCTAGAAGGCACTAAAAGTTTTGAGTATGATATATCCTGTCCATGCTCTTCTCTCTCTAAACCCAAGAGATCAAAGGGATCAACACCATTATCAGTAATGGAAGATAGTGGCCTTGGACCTGATGTGTTACGTCTGCGTACTCCATCTTTTCTCAAATCGGACCTGGAAACATTCAATATTCTCCTTATCCATCATAATACTTATAATGCAAAATATTGTTATACGTAAGTGAATATTAAAGATAATCTTGTTTACAGGTCATAGAAGCCAATCATATTCTTAAACTAACATAACACAGATTAGCTCATAAATCATGTACTACATATACGTACATAACAATGATGTTATGAATAATGTTCAAAATGTTGATTCTAAAGTTAAATTGATCTATGGCATATTTTACATATCAACACAGGAATGCGAACATGTCGTATCTCGAAAATATACACATAAATTTAAGATATTTACATGAAACCAATTACATTAATCTAAGAATGGTTTCATAAAATGTTTTACAACATAAGCTACTAGGGGACTTTATATTTAACTTAATGAATTTAAAAAAAAAATGTTTTATGGTGTATAGTTGCATTTTTGGAGATACAACAACTTTAATTTTTTTGTCAACACATAATTAAAAAGTAAAGTAATTTAATAATTATTTAACATTATTATACCTACCGAACATTGCGTATTGTCTTTGAATACGGTATAGTGCTGAATAAGGCACATGGAACTCCCTGCGTGGGGGCAAATACAAGCCTCTCATCCCTAAATGATACACCCTTGGTTGTTCGCATAAGCCGTACCTCTTTGGAATAGGTGTGGCTCTCTGGTATACATGTATTGCTGCTTCGGAACCTGCCTGTAAATTATTATGACACAAGATCAGACATAAAAAAGGCACAGCAAGGCTAATATAGGAGTACAAACTATTTAACATTGTATTTTAGGCTAAATTTTGAAAGTAGAAAAGAAAGCTTTCTAAAATTGCATTAATTCAAATGTATGCTTTAATATATCATACTAATTTACATGTTATCTTAACAGATCTACATTAAAAAGAGATAATAATATAAGGACATTATAAAGATAAGATTATTTCATTACAGTTTGTTTAATTTTGTGTCATTATAAACTATACATAAAAAAATGGGACTCCTCCTAGATACAAATAGGATTTAGGCCACAGTATACATATAATACTCTAAACTGCCAATAAGTCTCCACAGATCCCCAACTATTTTTTGACCAGCTTTCAGGTTTGTAGGGTTAGACATAATAATTTTCTCCACCTTGAATGGTAGTGACTCCAAAGTCTCAAAACACCAAAAGCCAAATTTGATATTAGATAACAAAAATATAAAGGATAATAATTTAAATAAATATACTTACCAAAGTTTAAACTTTCTGAACTACTCTTATCATCCTGAGTTACTCCAGTCAGAGAAGGAAGATGGCCTTTTCTGCTTCTAATGGATGAGTGTTTTTCTTTAAATGACTCGGTATTACCAGATGAACACCTACAAAAAAATACACCCGTATATATAACACTTATTAATTACAGATTAACTGGCTATCAGATTTTAACTTCTAAAGTTGCGCAAATTGATACATATTTACAACTCATACAGTACTTTAAATAAAACAAAATAAACTTTATATGAGGATGCAAAAATGAAATTGTTTTTAACAATAGTTTGTAAGCATCTATCACATGGGAGAATAGCCGGATGAGAATGGATGGAGACTGCTAGAAACTGCAAAGAATGGACACATTGGAGGAGGCTTTTACCCTGAAAGGGCTACATATCATCAGAAAATAAGCAAAAATTTTGAAATTGTTACTGTACAATACCAATTGCGAAGACAAATAAAGCTATATATATAAAATCTATCACATTGTACATTTTACAGATGTTTTCCAATACTAACCTGTCCCTGAAGGAATGACTTATACCGCTCTTAACGGGTGTAATATTGGCGTGTTCTGAGTCCGAGCTGATAGACTGAGTGTCTCCACCAATACGATGAACTGGGCTTGATTGGGCTCTATTGCGATTTCGACCACTATTTTTCACGTCTTTATCACAAATATTTTGACCGTTTGTAGCAGAGTCACATTTGTCCACTTTAGCTGATTTATCTAAAATCTGACACAGTTCTGTATCCTTAAAAGAGCCGTCCAGGGAAATGTTTGATAAAAATGTTATAGCTGCAAGACGTCTACGCGCCTTTTCGTACTTATTACGGTGGTTAGACATTATTTATATGTACTTGAGTACACTTATAAACGATGACTGAAAGTTGAAAATGAAGTAAACGAAGGTTTTCTTGTGTTTTTATTTTTAGAATGATCAAATTATATTTTTCTGCAGTGCACCAATATTGTTTTCATTTTTTGACTGAAGGCATGACATTGACAATGATGTCAATAGTGTTAACAGCAAATAGTTTATCGACAATATCTGGAATTAATGTTTTAATCTTTAATCGCGACAGAAGTATATTTATACATAAAATTAATTAATGGCTTTCAACTATGTATTATTTTAATGACCGTAATAGGTTTATTAATATTATTTAACTAATTTCTGCACTGTGCATAGTCTACAGTTTATGAACGCAAAGGAAAACTGTCAACTGTCAAAATTTCTGGATCTGTCGTCTGACCGATTTGCTGCTGTTCTGTTATTGTAAAAGTTTTATTGTAAAGTTTAAGAATATTATTTTTCTTTTTTGCTAAATTCACGGATTTAGGTATGGCTATGACTATGGAGCCTAATGTTCCGGGCTCATCAGCAGCATCTAGAGCCACTAGATTTATGATGGAAGGCGTAGGAGCTAGAGTAATACGAGGTCCTGATTGGAAATGGGGCAAACAGGTAGATTTAACGCGATTTCACTTTACTGTAAATCTCCTTGCACTTAAGATATTTGTATCAACGAATCTTTAAAAGAATGAAGGTATATAACACGTTAAATATTGTTTTTAGGATGGTGGGGAGGGACATGTAGGAACAGTAAGGAATTTCGAATCTCCTGAGGAGGTTGTAGTTGTTTGGGACAACGGGACAGCTGCAAACTATAGATGCTCGGGTGCTTATGACCTTCGCATCCTGGATAGCGCCCCAACAGGTGTCAAACATGAGGGCACTATGTGTGACACTTGCCGACAACAACCAATATTTGGTAATATCTACATAATCTCTTAAATATTAAATACTCATTTAATTCTAATGCTTTGTCGTTTATTTCTCTCAAGTTAGAATGTTGAAGTTTAGAGATATGGTATATTTAAAATATAGAAGATACCTTCTTATCTTTATTTTATTTATCTAAAAGTTATTATAAAAGTTATGCCTCTAATACTATAATTTATCATTATTATCTTTAAATAATAATTTAACAGTGGCACTGTGTTAATGCATCTTTTATTTCTTAGCATGTAGGTAATTCTTTATTTGAAAATTTCAACTCAGAAATTCCTGAATTACAGGCATTCGTTGGAAGTGCGCTGAATGCAGTAACTACGATCTGTGTTCTGTATGCTATCACGGAGACAAGCATCACTTGAGGCACAGGTTCTACCGCATCAGTGCACCGGGGGCACAGCGCTGCCTTGTTGAACCTCGCAGGAAGAGCAAGAAACAAGCTGTCAGGGGCATCTTCCCTGGAGCAAGAGTTGTTAGAGGGGTATGTGGAAATATTCTTAAGCACTATCTGTTTTTAATTTATGTATTTAAGCAACAAACCTTTCACTCTTGTAACATTATTATGTATGTGTTATATAAAATATGATTTAATTTATACTTTATATTAAAATTAAATTAGAATGAATTTGCTGTTTATTTGTTTTTTGTTAATCTCTTGAGTGCAATGAATTTATACGTTAAAGTAATATTTTGGAAATATTCATAAAATTTTAGGTGGATTGGCAATGGGAGGACCAAGATGGAGGCAATGGAAGACGGGGAAAAGTTAATGAGGTTCAGGATTGGTCTGCAGCCAGTCCCCGCTCTGCCGCTTATGTTGTGTGGGATAATGGTGCCAAAAACCTCTATAGGGTTGGTTTTGAAGGGATGGCAGATCTCAAGGTATAAACTTTCTTTACTTGTTAATTTTAATATTAAGCTTATATTGTTCATAAGAAGATTAAAAGGTGGTAGAACCAATGTAGTTCGACCGGGGAAGAACCACCGCCACACCTATTTCTAACGTGAAGCAGTCCTTGCGTTTCAGTGGAAGGGTGTGGTTGCCGGCTCACTTTTA
>DWNE01000147.1:0-36917 GCA_018249875.1 Cecropterus toxeus
CTCAATCGAGGGTTCGAGGTTCGAATCCCAGGCACGCACCACTGATTTTATGATCTTATTATCACTGCTTTACGGTGAAGGAAAACATCACGAGGAAACGTGCACATCTGAATTGTTTTAGCAATCATTTTTTTATACAGTAATATAATAAATTTAAAACTATTTACGAGTTATAGTCATAATACATAGTAACATATAAGTATCAGAATATATATCTTTGGAGTGGTGTATTTACTAGCTTTCATTTGATACCTATATTGTAATGATAATAAAAGAGTCGTCGGTTCCATCCTTTTTCATCTTATTTCTAAATATTATAGTCTATTTCACTGCAAATTGAGACGATTTTGATGAGGCCTCGCACATACATACAAACGCTCGAAAAACGTTACCATCATTGTGACGCGGTCGGGTAATCAAATGTCACAAATTACGCATATTTTCTGTATTTAAAATGTAAAATCATTCAAGGTTTAAACGTAATATTATGTGGATGGTAATGATTTTCTGTTCCAAAAATACAAATAGAATGTAATCAAATGCCCTTTGTACGTCATTCCTCTCGTCATTTTGAAGATCAAAACGGAGTGACAGAATCGCAACCATTAAATTAAATCTTGGCATTGCCCCGTTTCATTTAAAATTAACTAGCTAATTTTAGGTTCGTTTCGCAAAACGGGAACTCGAAATTAGATGTTTTAAAATAATATTTACATATTATTTTATTTATGTATGTGTTAAAAAAATATTTAAACATGAATCTTAGCACTATTTATACATATTTGAAACTTCTATATATATAATTATAGAATGTTCGTGATGTGAAACTCGATGAAACGAAAACCCGTTACGATAGCAGTTGTCGGTAACGATTTTACTTCGTAGTTTGTATGACAGCTGAAGTTAAGTTAGGTGTGAATAATTTTATTTCGAAATTTGTTCGAGGAATGTATATAAAAACCACACTACCGACGACCAATTTTTTTGTCGTCAATTTAAACAAACCCAGATGAGAAAGTTGTCAAAATAGTTGCCGTTTTTTTTCGTCTACGTCAATTTCCCTTCAGAATTTACTGTAAATTTGTACAAAATACAGTATTTTTAGGTAGGAAGCATTGTAATTTTATGAACACGAATCTGAAAGCATTGGTCCCTGTAAACGTCGTGCAGGATAGTCGCCTTGGAACGTCATTCGCGGATTTGTACGTGGGTCTACCTCGTCAACGACACTGAGCAGTCAGTACGTTCTCATAATGACGTGCGGTCAACAATGCGACGTTGGGTCACCAGCCGGGTGACTGACCCGACGCAACACGGCTCTAGGGCCGAGGTCGTGGCCGCTCGGCTTAATTATTCTATTTCGCGACTGTGTGGATGTAGATGGCTCAATGAAGACATTGAAATTGAACGTGAAGACGTTTTATTGGCGGTTGAAGGTGATTTTTGGGTTTTGTACTGGAAAGGTATAATCGAGACCATGTTACTAAACCTCCGCTGTCGTTTCAATTATCGCAAAGGTCTAAAACCCTTAAGTCATTATAGGTAGTCAAATTATTTACAGAGGGAACTACTATGACCTCTGTAACAACAATATTTTATGATAAAATCATCTCTTCAGCTTTATAATGTTAAAACGAATAACATCGTTAAAACATTCAAACAAAACACCCGACTGCTTAAAATTTTTGTTTTCAAAAAATATACAGCCCGCTTCACTATGCAATCTGATACGATTCTAATGATATGTCATACGTCACAATCCGTCCAGCCGTTTGGGCTGTAGCGCGTGCCAAAGAAATGGACATACGTACATACAAACATACATACATATCATTATGAAGAAAAACATGTTACCTTATAGTTTTGTTAGCTTTTAGTCGATTTTTTTAAGTGAATCTTTCTTAAGCGGGCGATGAGAGGGAAAAACTATTGATGTAACGATTTTCGTAACGTAAAGGGTTACGCTGTAGCTTCATGTGCGGTAAAGATCCCACATAACCCGGCGCTGCTCCCACGACGTCGGGTACCTTTTAAAGGTTTCCCCCTCGTTAAAAAAAGTTACAATACCTATATTCCATTATTGTTGATTTACATATTTGTGAATAAGGCTTGAAGCAAACATTTCACGGCCGTTGCATTTGTGTTATTAATAAAATGGTGTGTGTGTACCCTTCTCACACTGCAGAAATAAATCCTATTAATAATCACAGCTTCATCTAGTTGTTGCTTCCGTAACGCATTTTCGTTTCGCAGTTTTTATCTAATTCTAAAGAAGTTTCGTTTCAAAAATTGGAGTAATAGATATTGAGAACACACATGTCTAATGAATTATTGAATCTGAATACAATTGGAATACAAGTAAGTTTTTATTGTAATAGTTATTCAAAAACTCCCTTTGAAATCGCGAATTGTATTAATAATCCCTCTTATCACGAAATACTTGAGGCACTCCTTCAGCGATCTAGGTCAGCGACCAGCCCGTTCAGGTAGAATCGATAAAGATACAACATTTAATATATTATTCTGTTACAATATTCTAGACTTATATATTGATAAAATGTTTTATTAGGGTGCCGTATCCAAGGGGTAAAAACGGAACCCTATTACTGAGACTCCGCTGTCCGTCCGTCCGTGTATATTTTCCGTCTGCCTGTCACCAGGCTGTATCTAATAAACCGCGATAGCTAGTAATTTTAAATTTTCACAAATGATGTATTTCGGTTGCCGCTATATTAACAAATACCGAAAACCGAAAAAAAACCTATTTAAGGGGGCTTCCATACAACGAACGTAGTTTTTGCTGTTTTTAATAGATAATGTTATGGAACCCAATGGAAAACGTTAATTTAATAATGTACACATTCACAAATAAAAGATTTTAATTATTCAGCCCCTAAGAGGATTAAATGTTTGCATTGTCAGCCCCTGTTACACGCCTAGTATATAATAAATGATATTGATAATTTTAGAAGACCGAAAATTAATAATGAATCCATTCGTCACGCGACGCAGGCTTTATTTGAAGCTCGACAAACAATTAAAAACCTATGTACGCATCAATCTTAAGCCTCTATAAATACTTGTACAGTACTAATAACTTTATTATACCTATTGTCTATGTGTTTATCTTTATATAAAACAATTTAATATATGTCGGATCGTCAGAATTATTAGCTCCTCCTTCAAATATCACGTTGGCGTTTAGGTGAATAATCGAGCAGTGGTACAGAAAATATTCCATAACCACTTTTATTACATTAGCAATTTAGCACAATATAAAACACAAGGAGCAAAACACAACGAATAACAGTTCCTGGGGTGAAAGTACCGCTCTCCTCGACGGCAGAATGGAAAAGGAAACGCCGTTTACTCGCACCGCGCCTCCTAGGGTCTGTTGCAGCACGAAGTTATCCCAGTGTCGATTGACGTCGAAAATTGTTCCGCACTTCGTTTACCTTCCAAACTAAAAACTGTTTCCGACATACATGTAAAGTACATATGATTTTCGTCGTCTGCGCTGTGTTGAAGACTCCGGGATCTCTAATGGAACGAAACCGGAGTCCTTCGGCGTTGCGATGTTTCTTTTAAGCTCTTTCCCGGTACACTTCTACTCTTCACTCCACTTCTACTCACTTTTGCTGCTCGCAACCTCAGAAGTCCCCTTTTATTCGCGCCTAACGACGGGCAGGATACCGTAGCCTTATTCTGGTCCCGGTACTACAGGGATTGAGGTATTATACCTATATCACACTTTATCAGAACAGTAGCGCTTAATACAGCTGTTCAGGCAAAAAACTGTGTGACGGTTTAGCAACAACAGTAACATATCAATTCACATATCAGCGTTTACTGTTAATATTAAGTCTTTAAAATAATGAGGTCGGCTCTATTGATGTCAGCTGAAAAGCTCTTTTTATCATAAAAAATATAAAGTTCCCAATAGATAGGCCTATGCAGGCGAAGTCAATAATAAATATTTGTACTGTCAACAATGCCTAGGCCTACATATTAAATGCTATTATAGATATTTTTCCATGTTTTGAATTTTAGTTCATACGGAACCCATGTATAAATATTTTATCACCGGTGAGGATTTTCTCACGTCAGAGATTCTCAAATTGTACGCTCTTAGGGGGTATGCGACAAAAGATGAAGGATCCTAGAATGTACTTAATTTACTACAAGAAATAAACCACCCATTTATTTATAACATATTACTGCACTTTGTGACTGTATTTATTTACATACATTGAAGCAAAAGCATACTAACTTTTGACTAACCATCTTAGAACTTAAAATACAGAAAAAATCATTGGTCTAAATTATTTTTTTGACTATGGGTTCATTTTATGATTTATGAGCCACTAAAAATGTCTAAGCTAGAACCATACAATTTTGACTAGGTATAGGTTCATTTTATGATGTAGACAACTACTAAAAGTTTTTTTTTTATATCGCACCTCTAAGGGTTTTAATGTTCAAATGTTTTGATGTTTAACATCCGGGCGAATGAAGTTGTCAGCTAGTGAATTGAATTAAAGGAACTTGTTCTATTTGTGTTAATTTTTTACGTGCTCTTGATTTTCTAAAACGGGACATGCAGCTATAAGTTTGAGAAACACTGGCTCAAACAAAAAAACCATGACGTAAGCACGCAAAATGGGCGTGTACACAATCAGGTGGCGCGTTCTGGCGGGATTAGTCCAAATGTCTTCATTTCATCGGCAAATGATCCCGAGCACACTTCATGAATGCCGCCCAATTTATCCCATTGTCTTGGATAAAGATCTCTGAGACATAATGTCTCCGTCGTCCTATTGTTTGCCAGGCTTACGGCTACAATATGTAGCATAAGGCTGTTTATTTTTTTGGGTATATTAATAGACATTTTTATTTGAGGGATTAATACTGATGTAGTAGGATGCTACACAACTATTGCAGGGTTGAAATCCAAGGTATACACCATGTTCATCGTAACATAGTATAAACAGTAAGCAAAATCTATTTCATCTTACCAATTCTATTTTCAGTCTGCAAAAAATTACACCTGTATCAAGAACTAAGCGCTTAAAGAAAGTCAAATTGTTAGCTTTATTATGTGGAAACTATTTTGACGGGGAATTTACCACCGGCAAACAAATTTCTAACGTTAACCACTTGTTGCGTAACGACTTCAGGTAGAACCCCTGTTCTATATAAAGTTGCTCATAGATATCCATGGGCGGTAGTCATCACTTACCATCAGTTAACTGCATGCTCGTTAGCTACTTCAATCTGATTAAAAAACAACCTAAACCCATGATATAGGTACCAAATAATATACAAATAATTCTAATAAAGATAATTTCAATTTGTACTTCGGTAATACTTTCAAAATTTATTTATAACATGCATCACAAAGGCTAGTAGAAAACGTAAAACAAAATTAAAACCGCTCGGAATTTCGGGTCTAATGAAATAAGCGATCTCGTTTAAAAAATACCACGACCCTTTCGCAGGCGATCCTTTGAGCAGAAAATTATCGAGTCAACATTAAAGAGCCTAAGATCGAACAAAAAATAAACAAACAGATGTCTAGACTGAACTAAAATAACGAACCGATACAGCGGTACTATGAAAACTCATACATTTTTCGTTTAAATAACAAAATTATAAACTTCATAGCCTCGAAATTTAAGCTGGAACGCTTCTATAATTACTTTTTCTCATATGGGTTACATATGAGAAGAAGTATTATTAAAAAAAAAAAACCTTTATTATTAGGCAACCTACTTAGTAAGCATCTACGTTATATAAGAATATTTTGTGCCAAATTTCGTGAAAGTTTGAGTATAACACTTATAACTCTTTTTATACTCATAGCTCGACATTAAGATTTTCGTCTGTGTTGTGGGTACTATGGACACACACCAGAACAGAATCTAAACTCATCATTCAGATGATCTGTCCAGGGATCGAACCCGGTACCCACTGCGTGTTACACCGGTATGGTGACCGCTTGGTCAACGGGACTATTCGCTTTTTTATAGGGATAAAGAACGAACATGCGGTCCATCTAATTGTAAGAGGTTACTGACGCCTATGGACATCTGTAATCGGTAACTATATGCAGAATAGGAGTTTTATACGAAGTAAATTACAGATGCCTTACAACTATTTAGAGGATTAAGTTGGTCGTAATTGGTTGAAGAAATTTCCAAACATCATTAGCATATCCTCTATCATCATAAATGATGATGCACGATGATATCGATTCCAGCGTGGTCTTACCTGAAAAAAGGAGAGCACAAATTAATATACAAACTAAAAAAATTAAGAATACAGATGGTTTGATTACATATTTTGTACACATGAAAAGTGCATATTAATCGAGAATGTGTCGAGAACCCGCGGTAGGAGGATTGGGTGCTAATTCTCAGAACTCCGCAGGTATCGGGCGACTCACTGAACCCTCCCAACTTGTTTGCTCTTTTCGGAACTTATGTTTGGGCTAAACATTCCCCGACGATATAATAATGGGGTACACGTTACAACTCGACAAAATGCTATATTATTATGTTGAAAATGAGTCTGTTTTTAAAACGCGGTCATGATGATGTTATATAATATTATATAGAAACAAGTTATTACGTCTCAATATAATGGTAAGAGAATATACAATATTAAAAGCTGTAATTATTTAATAATTGTAGTTAAAAACGATTATTAAAGCATTTCTGACTGAAATGATTGAATGATGATGAATGTCGTCCAGTTTTAAAATATCGACAAGAATTTCATAGAAACGTCATATTACGGATATTACAATAAGTAGAATTTGTTTGTACTTACAAATTCTGAAAATTAAGTGCTGAATCAAACACATGTGAAAATTAGTATATAGATGCGTGTGACATGAACTAATTATGTAGGTTCAAAGTAGATCCAGGAGAGACTAAATACTCAAGCCTCCTCCCTTCTTCACCCAATAAAAAATCGCGTACTTAAAGTGACTGAAGGTAACCATTGGTCGCCCGAACAGCGCGGCAAAAAATCAGAAATAGGAGGACCCACTTAAGTTTATCGTATTTCGCAAACAACACTTTTATCAAGATTAATTGTCTAAGTCTACCTTTGGGTCAAACAAAGCTCCTAGATCCAGCATTCTATTCATATTTACAGTAAATGATATTAATATAATTACAATTTTATTAATACACTAATCGACTATTACACACCCAATACTATAACAAATATTATTATTCTAATAAGTTCATCATATAGCGGTACACTGGTATCGAAAATCCATTAATATCCAAACTCGTGCGGTTTCTAAATATCCCAAAGCCGAACGATCGTATCATTTACTTTATTGTGCCGATTTATTACGATGTGGCTATCTAAACCCATTTTAGATCAACCACACAATGTCCGAAATGTTTAATCTAAGTAATAAATTAAATATTTCGTAGCAAAGATTTATTGGAAATACAATTTAATTTTTATAAGATTAATTTGGGAAACGAGCATGCATCATGTGGTCATCATCATCATCAACTGACGCCCATGGACATCTGTAATCAACAGAATATAGAACAGGGGTCTTACCTGTAACTGATTATCGTGCACTCATTATTCTATAAGTCAGTTGGCATTTACAACCTAAAAAGAACGCAAGAAATAGATACTTCAGATAGTTCAATGAAATTGCTTCTGCCACCTTTTAAAGTAAAAATAAACATTTTGTAGTTATTCTAATACTCACTAAGTAGTACAATATTATTGAAAAACCGCAGAACGCAAAAAGCCATATGATTCATTAAATAAAATAAAGTCAATAACATAGCAACATGCATTCAAATTAAGAACATCGGACAACATTTGAGAAAACAATGATTCATTCGTCAACATGCAAGAACGTGATGACGAACAAGTTCGAACACGCCAGGCTGGCAAACGACCAACTGCTATCACTACGCGAGAAGCTAAACCATTCATCGCCGATTCATTGATTCCTAGTATAACTGGATCGGAAGAAATTAAGCTACGACTACAGAACTCCAAACACGAAACAACTACCAAAATAATTGCAACTACAAAGTCGATAGTTGGAAACATTGCTAATTTGAAAGTGAATTGTTGAAAAACTTCATTTTAGTGAAGTGACTTACTTTAAAAGACTGGAAACTTCACGAGATTCAGCCGTTTTAATCGAAAAGAGAACTCTGAGTTCAGAAACATAATTGAATATATTGTTAGTTTCTAGAGTAATTTAAAACGAGCGCTTTCTTCAGGGAGATTACAATTAAGATTCACCGTACGATAGGATTTCATTTTCTAGTTATTTCGTTCTTAAGCGAAACGCCGGAGATGTTAATTCGTATTTCGACCCTTTTGCGCTCATTAAAGGGGATGCTTTGGCAGGTCAAGGGTAATTGCTCGCTTCATACACCCACTCGTTCTAAGTTTAACTAGACCTGTCAGCGACCACAATAGAATAAGTAGTAATAAAGTAAAAGGTAGAAACTTTGCCATTGCAGTTGAAACGAAAGCAACAGAAATAGGTGCTCCTACGCGCCACCCACCGCATGCTGCCATTGGTTTAGTACTTTCTAATTGCTTTACAACTTGGCTCATATTGGTTAAAAACTTATCGCAGACCAAAATCACACGCTGAAACTCTGTCAAGTGTCTGCAATGGTTGTACTTTTTTATAACAGCGTAAGTTCAACATATATTTACAAGTAAAATAATAAGAAAATTTGTTAGTACACTTATTTTGATTTATACGTAAATTAATAAAAACGAAGTCCTATTAAAACCACCCGCTGTCTGTCTGTCAGTTAAAAGAGTCTATGTCTAATATCTTGAACCGTATAAGACAGAAACTTAAAGTTTTACAGATAGTGTATATAGTGGGCCGCTATAACAACAAATACTAAAGTTTAAGAGTTGAAAATGAAAGTCCCACCCCGCATACAAGAAATCATTTTTTTTTAGTTTTTTATATATCTACTGAATTGTAGTAGGTTAATTGAGAGGTTGCTATGATGACAAATACTAACAAAAAATTAAAAAATAGGTGCTTCGAAACCCTACGAAAATGAGTTCATCTCGCACTTAGCCAATTATTATTATTGTTTCATACGAGAATAATCTTACAACAACAAAAGCGACAATTTATAATTTATTTTCGCGTTAAAAACAGTGTAATGGATCAATTATTGAAACCAATTAACTCAAAATGAGTTACTAAACCCAATAATAGAAAATAAATTCAAAAAATAACATAAACAGCCGATTTGGGCAGACTAGATAATTTATATTCCTGGGGCATTCCAATCCAGAGGAGGACCGAGGGGCAATCAAAGTTGCCAAATGAAAAAGTTTCGCACAACCGATCCTTTCCACGGTTTGTTTGCTTCTTATTTGGTCTCGTTTGCGTTCTTTTTATTATTTTTTATTGGTTCCCTTTCCTAGCACCCGGTGGCGTACTCTTTGAGGGAAATTTATCGTCAGACACTTTTCAGCGGCTCTCCGGGAACGTACGCAAAGGGTAGGACAACTTTTCGGGAGACAAATAAGATTTATTATGGTCGTTCGTGCTGCATACGAATTCGCCCTTTCCCCAGCCTAATTTATCAATCATTACGAGCCCTTGTTTCCAACGTAACATGTATCGCAGTGTCCCTACAAATGAGAAATGAAATGGAATGTCTTAACTTTATAGGCCTAAGGAGGCACTTACAAATTGTCAGCTAGAATAACTTATCGTATATTATCGTATATTACACCGGATCGATTATTTTTATTTACAGGTTTTACCATTTAGTTAGATGAGATAATATTCTTTACGCACCATGCTAATAGTTTAATAGACGCAGGTGTCATGGACCCACTAAGATCAATATGCAAAAATCTAGGCTTAGGATCTTGATATATTTCCAGTTTCCACCACACTGACACCCGTATAACAAATATCAATAACCAGCAGAGTGTAAGTCAGTATTGTGTGTAACTTGTCAGTATGCTAAATATTCAATAGAATAAAGGTTTTTCTTTGTAAATTCAAAAAACAAATATATTGTGCTGATTAACGATCAGATTTGTAAGTAATTCCGACTCAGACTTCGGAGGTTTCTACTAAAATATGTTCACAGATCTTATTCCAATCACATTGCAAGGTAGAAAGAGTATGGTTTGGCCGGGGAGGTACCATCGCAACACCTACTCGTATTCTAGCGTTAGGCAATTCTTGCGTTTCAGTGGAAAGGTGTGGTTGGCGCATCATTATCATATGAGGCAAACATCTTAGTTCTCGGAGATAGCAACGAATCTGTGTATAACTCCTCATAACTCCTGTTCCACATGTTGCTTACAAATGTCCGTAGACGGCAGCGACTACTTACCATCAGATGAACTGCATGTTTTTTAACTTCTTCAATCTTGAAAAAATACACAATCCAATTAACTATTAGCTTGCATGTATACATTGAGGGTATAATTGATCGCATTAAGAGCATTCCTATTCTTAGTAGCCGTTTCTGAGAAACAAATTAATTGATGTAAGAGCAAGAACAATGGGATTTGATATCATAATAAGAACCTGGCAGTCGGCAAATGATATCTTGAATATTGTATGCCTTTAGGTCGCAGGTTTAATTTGAATAATAATTTAAATTGTGTACAGTTGGTAATAGATTCAGGTGAAAATATTCATAAATGCGACCGGTCAGCTTGATGCACTCAGTACTTTACCATCGTGTCCAAAGGCCTCATATATCCCCAAAATATTTTGAAGGTGGTAGAACCCTTTGCGGTTTAATTCCTCATGCACCACTGCCACATCTATTTCTGCCTAATAACTGCTGTTTTGGTCCTAAGGGTGTGGTGAGGGAGCTATAAATGTTCGAATTTGGTCTTCAGGAGTAGCAACGCAACTGTGGCTGACCTCAAGTAATATTCTGATGTTATTTGGGGTCGTTGAAGGGTGGGTATTCAGATAACTAATGGCAGCAATGGCTACGGTCCGTTGGTCAGTTGTTTATTCGTTTTGCTACTTCAAAATGTATCTACTAAAATATATAACCGTTAGTGACGATATCGGAGTTGAAAAATTTAGAGGAGTAATGTAGAAAAGTCAATATATTAAAAAATGTTGATGTGATATTTCTAATATTATTAGTATTATGTATCCCAGTGGTTGAAGGCCGGTCTTGGTCAATACATCAATTAGTGAATTAATTACGTTAGTAGGACGTCACGGACAAATATATGAATGAGTTCCTCCTTATAGTTGTAATATATTAATAGACTGGCTGATTCATCGACGGAAATGTCAAATCCGTAGGTGACTACTGGCGATTTTATGATTAAATAGGCAATGAAATACTACTTGACTTTTGATAATAATACTTATTTAAAAGCCTTAGTAAAGAGCTTGAGCTCGTATATAGATATTTAAATATTTCGCTAATATCTGTAAATAATATCCTAAATCAGTGACAAATTGTTTAAGTTGATAAAAACAAGAATTTCCATCTGCCGACCGTAAAAAGTACATTTCTTGCGTTCATAAAAAACCTATTAATTTGCCAATTGTTATATCCAGATAGCATCCTATCTGGACATGGCAATTATTGTAGCAAAATATTTTAATAAATTCAGATCATATAAAGCTATTTCTGTACGTCAATAACATCACATTAGTTTACAAGATGTGACGTTATGAAGAAAAAGCGGCGAAGAACGAAACTCCAAACGTGATATGATATATCATGAACTATAAGAGTTCATATTTAAATCACACAAAAACATATTTGTAATCAAACATATTAAACAAATTTTAGACCAGGTGAAAACACAGGAACCAACTAGCAATGAAGCATTGAATACTCCTCCCGTACTACTTCTGTGAACTCTAAATATACCGTTGTGATTCAGAGGACGTGAGTAAGCGGTGGCGCTTATTTTTAAAATCAAGAAGAAAACAGGTGACCTAGAAGTCAAAGACCGATAAAACGAGCGAGATGCTATCAGTGACGATAATGTGGAGCGAATGTTACATAATACATATTGTTTAGATGCATCAATACTTAGCGAACGCACTTAAAATTAATTTATGTTCATATAATCTTTCTCTAAAAGTGCTGGAACAGCGAGGTACAATGTCTCGCTCACTTGTGAAAACTTTATTCTTTAAAAAAACGCATGTCATGTACGGTGACTATTGGCACAAACCTCCTTTAGAGAAAGCCTATATGCAGCAGTTGTCTCAAAATGGCAGATAGTTGGATAGATAGACGCGTATAAGATGAGATTTAGTTTTATGTTATTATTATTTAAGTTTTTTTAAGTCAACGATACTTGAATATTACTTACTTTCACGTAATAAACCATATTCTTGATAGCAGACTTTGTGCTTTGTACAGGTTGCAATGCGCAACTTTCTCTGCACCTTGTTAATTGCACTTCGGATCGACTGCGAATTAACAATGCTCCTATAGTTCGTACGCTTTCTCTTTATTACGGAATCGAGGACTTTCCAAGGATGTAAAGTGATTTCACGTTTGTTATTTTTGGTTTACTTCATTATTTTTTTATACTTAACTGTTAGCCTGACTCATTACTGTTTCTGCTCATTTGTTTTTATTTCGAGGTGACTTTATTAAAATCTTGACGGTTTCAGCACCCAAAACCCAATGTATAAGGTATATGTAAATGACCTTATGGAAAGTAAACACCGAGATCTACGTCATTTGTGACGTCAAAGGAATCACCAATATGTCACTAGGCTTGAAGTGCTCTTTGTGCACCTTTTTTGAAGAACCCCATGTCGAGTATGCGTTTCATCCTGAATAGGTTCCTCTTAACTGGCCGGAAGAGTACAACAAAGGAAAATATATAGGTCACAGGTAAGGAACAAACTTTAGAAAAACATTAAAACTTTGAAACCTCTTTACTTCTATTACACGCGAATGTTGTTTCTAAAGTCAATGTAATTATATCAAATCATCCTACTTCTCGTTATATCTATTAAGATTTATTCAATCATTTCTTTGTTTCTCATTTATTAGTTAAATTGCATTCATTTACTATTAAGTGCGCTGTTTTGTACTTCAGTACTATAAACATTCGTGTTACTTCTCTACATACAGTATGTCAAAAAACACTGGATATTTCTTTTGCCACTAGACTGTACAATTTTTTTCAATAAAGCCACTTTTCCCATTCATTTCACTTAACAGTTTCCGAGTTTTTGTCAACGTCTCGACCTATTTCGACCCATATGTTGTAAATATCGACACATATTCGACTTTTCTTTTATATTTTCATCGATTTATATATTTAAGTATATCCTGTTCAAGATACTAAGTACATTTCACTTCTCCTGTGGTCATATGTCCATTAGGCAGTCCAATGGCACAATGCTGTTGACCTGTTTCTCCATATTTTCTTTGTAACACTTAATGTATCTTTTCCGTGTATTTCTTACAAATTGAACCGCTAGATGGACAATAGAGCGAATCACGGTAAACTTTGCCCAAACTAGGTCACGAACTCCGAGCTACCCACGCAGCCATCTTTACTGCTTATCGACTCCGAACAAGTAATAAATTGTTAGTTATCAATCTGCCAATTTTATTCATTGCATTATATACCATCCATCAAAGATAGTATTTAATTTCTAAAATGGTTTTAATGTTTGAGAATCATTTATTTCTAAGCCATTAAATAGCAAATAATCGCTGAACTCATTTGAAAAATTGCGAGCCACTCCTAAGACGTTATTTAACCTGGAAAGGAACGACAAAATCACTCCGCGACTTTCAAGTAGATGAATTTTCAGTTACTTTCGCTTTCAAATGTTTATCTCGTAAATATTCTATAGCGAGTGACTTAAATAAATATTTGTTGCTTTCGTAAATAATGTATACCACCGCAATTGGCTGCGGCAATGTTTTAAATGAAGGAAAAACGTTTTATGTTTACAGGTCGCCATTTTGTCATTCGCGTCATTCAATATGCCCTCCATTTGCATTTCCGAGCGTACCCTGCACCGGACGGTCGTGATGAAAATAAATAAGTAAATACATGTGTAATCCACATACGCGCAATTTATTTGATGGCAGATTTTTCAATAAATTCTATATCGACATACATAAACTTCCCTTGTTTACTTTTGCTTTTTGACTTTATGATATTGTTATCACATTTTTGTCCACAGCTGAAATAATTTATTCACATGGGATATAATTTTGCACCTCGAACACACCAGTATTGTTAGTTGTGCATAAATTTTTACTGCCAGATCTCGAAACTTAAGGAGCAATTCGGCCCTTCAAACACTTCAACTAAGTCGAGCCCCAGCACTTGACCCGAACTAGATAACTAGATGGAACCAGATCTTCAGCCAAACATGTGAAATAGGCTATTGTGAACGTTCGTTCAAACTCACAAGCATTAGGAGCCATTATGCAAAGCACAGTTGCCAAAGGAGTTTATGACAACATTTTGGTGAGGTTAATGGCTAAAATCTCCACATTAGCCACGTTTTATAGAACATTAAAGGGCTGAGACAACGACATAGTAATATGCATTAAGAGTATTAAAGTCATTTTTGCTTAAGATTTCAGGAAGCCATCTTGTTTTCAAATATCATAAAAGACTTTCGCTTTTATATCAAAGTGTTCCCTTTGTTTAGGTTTAACATACATTAAGAGAATTTGTGTTAAGTAAAATTACTTAGATGGAAACATAATAAATTAAGTTTTGTCATATCGAATTTAGTATAATCATAGAATTTTCGTCTCCTTTCAGTTGTTATGTCAAAATTTTCCAATAATATATCTCTAAATTATAAATCTATAAAACTAATAACCGGAATGTTACAATACAAAACAAATTAAATTGATTCATCATGGCAATCTACCTAAATTATAGGCATAGGCCTAGAATGTAGCAAAGACGAGTATTCAAAATCCAGATCATTAATAAACAAGTTAGTATTACCGAGAATAACGTCGTAAAGGAATTCCACGTTTAGTCACAATTTACATTAAATACACGTCTGACTTAAAAGCCCGTTAAATTGGCCTAAACGTTTTTGGACCCGGCTGAGTACACGAATGCTTGGCCGATTTTAAAAGAGGAGCTTCCTTGGAGCTTGACAAATTTGGCAAGGATTTTGCCAAATTTTTCAATACTAAAACCCAGGTAGAAATGTACATGCCGAATGTCGCATATGGCAAAGTTTATTCGAGATAAATATGTACGTACTTGTAATAAATAAGGGATAGATAATAAATAAGAGAAGAATAGGAAACAATATTATGATTACATAATGTTAAAAGACATAAGATAGAATATAACATGAATATAAGTTGCACTTTTATGTAATGGAAATAGCACCCGAGCATGCAGTCCATATGATGGTAACTGGTGCCCAACATGTATAGTCAACCTCAGGCAGGATGAGTGTTACAAGACGTTGGCTACAGATACATTGCTGTCACTGAGGACTAAGTCAGAACACCTCGATAATTAGTCTTGTTATCTTACAACTTTAAACAAAATCAGCAGCACTTAACATTGCTGTTATGATGCAGTAATAAATGTCTCCAGAGTCGAGCAACAAAGAGGACCTTTAAAATAAGAAACATTTGAAGTATTTTGTTGGCGTATGTACATGTTTCAATTAAAAGTTATACCTAAATTGAGACTTTAGTATATCTCTAAGTAAGAAAACGTCAAACGCGAGAAGACCCACCGAAGTAAAAATATGTGACACAAAAAATTCCATTATTACAAAAACTCGATAACCATAAATGGCAAACATCGATGCATGGATTGCTACCACAATGTTGTTACGACAGAACCTCATTATTGACTAACGATCACTTGACAGCTTTAATGGCAGTAAACCTGAACCGCAGATAAAAACTACACAAGAAGGTAATGTCTTTCAACGAAGCCTGCACAAGATGCGGAAATAACCACAAAAACAGGCACCTGGCCCGCTTATTGACATGTACACAAAAAGGGACAAAACAAAAAATAAGGGAAGCATTGGAGCATCCTTGAACCGGGAAACATTTTGCTCAAAGTATTACGAAAACAAACAATTTCGCAGGACATCAGTCCCAAAATGGCATAAAGAATTTAATTATGTTTCTAAATATAGCTTAACGATATTTTGTCAATTTTCTAATATGCCAATATTCGGTATGTTGATCTTTTCCATTAGGACAATATTATTCAGTGTTTTGCTCATTTCATTTCATTTTATTTCGTTTGGAATAAAGAGGAGGTTCAATGATAAGCGATATTGTAAAATTCAGCCGGAATTAAATAAAGAATTTCATTTCAGGAGAAAACCATCTCAATACTTCAGAATTGTGAAATTTCTACAGACGACGTCGCAGAAGACTTCGCTTCAAGAGCCTTCAGAGGCAGCGCATTTGAATAAGACGAAGCTTACGTACTTGCATTACATCAGAAACAATGCAATAGAAAATATGTACTACCTTATTGTATAATTCTATTATAAGACTAGTTTACTCTACTAGGTAAGATTATCTTTTATTTAAGCCAGTACTCGAAATTGCGATATTCTTATTGATTCATAAATGTACATAACTGTCATGGTTTTTCTTCACCATGACCCTTTTACCCGTACCAGTTTGTACACATTACTTTTTTAGTCGACTTCGAAAAGGAGGTGGTTCTATGTTCGACTGAATGTATTTTAAAATGATAAAGCGTCTAACACCTGCACACGCAGAAAAACAATCCGCTGCCAATTTCGACAGCGTTTTCCATGTGAAGTTTTAAAAAGATTAACATCCCAATCCATCTTAAATACAAATTAGGTCAGATCACGGGAGGATCGAGGAACTTTAAAAAAAAAATTACGTAAATTGATATTCCCATAAGAAATATGCCGTCCTTTAGATGGAGGCTAGCGGGTTTCTACTATTTGTCTAAAATTTATGAAATTACGCAGCGCCCTTTTTAGGGACGGATGGACTTAGTATTTTGAATTAGATTTTGGAGGGGCGTTTAAGCTTCTTAGCCTCAACCTGGATTTTCTTCTATTCTTAGCCTCAACTTACTTCTGGAAGTTAAATTAATGTTAAGCACGATTTGTTATCTAATATGTATCATGTTGTAACCATCTCTCCTATCTGTAGAATCTAACTTTCTGTAAAATATAACCTAATTAACGACCAAATTCCTTTCAAGTGTATGAGCTCAAAATTTTCTTAAACACGATTTTTTTACCAAAAGATAAGAAGAGGTTTCCTTTTTTAATACTTCATTAAGCGCCTTTTTGCACGCTCTTTCTAAATTTAAACTTAAATAGATTGAGATCTTAAAAATACAGCTTGTTAGCTTCAAGTGACGAGACGCCTTAACAAGGTTTTAAGACTTTTAAGCCAGAAATTAGTAAAATATGCATGATAGTTGAAGGTTTTTTCCGTGGCACCACCGACTTGGGTAAGTCGATCACGGTAATGAGTTTCTTTGTATTTATCTAGGCCATAAAATATATACCAAATTTCATTCATATTCAATTAGTAGCTTTTGCGTAAAAGACTAATAAATACATATGTATACATCCTTACAAATTTTCGTATTTATAATATTAGTACCTTGCATTTGTAAATGTGTTTTGTAATGTTTTTATTATATTGTCCAATTTTAAGATAACTTTTTATAATTCAAAAAGCAATATGAGTATGACGCTCAATATTTATGTAGATTACACCTATAAAAGAGGTATCACTAAGCACTAAATAATTTATCACCTACTCTTAGAAAGTTTGTAGTGTAACTATATCTTGTTGGTGTGATAAATAAAAAAATAGTAAGATAGGTTTTTTAACAGAATAAAGATTGACAGAAGTGTTACGAAGGTGGTAGAATCGTTTTTAATAAGATTCGTAAGGACCACCGTTAAACGCATTTCTAGGTCATAACACCAGTTCTAAGCGCTGCTATGTTCTGACCTGTAGGTAGGCCTGCCAACAGTAGGTACTATAATATACAGTAGATATTGTACAATATTTCGTGTCTGCGTACTATATAGCTACTATTGAAGAATAACGCAAAAATATTATATTTTGACGCCGAAATCTAAGAAATAAATTCATGAGTTCCAAATCGAAATTTTCGAAAACTTTTTAACATTAATTATAAAACAAGGACGACACATCAAAAATATAAGTATAGATTTATTTAAATAATTATATTCTTGTGTACATGTACATGTTTCGTGCTAAAAAGTAAAGAATTATATATTTATCTACATGTTATGTTTTGAGCATAAATTACTATATGTTTTATATGTGTAATATATTTTTATAGATTATTTTGAAAAATACTATTTCGTCGATAAAATTTTGACAACTTAAACTCTCTCATTCTGAGAAAAGGCCCGCGCCCCGCAGTGGGACAATAATGGGTTGATGATAATGTGATGACAGATATTCATGAATGGAAGTCACATACCATCAGATGGACTGCACAGTGGCGTAGCGAGGAGAGGGGGGGCGGAGTGGCGGTCCACCTCGGGCGGCAATTTTAGAGGGGCGGCGAAAACAGATTTGGCAACCTTATTTTGTCATCAAGTTAGATATTATTTTTTTTGGTCGTCAACTTGGATATTGTCGTTTTTGTTTTGCAATTCGTTGTCAAGTTGCATATTGTCGTTTTTTTTTTTGGTCGTCAAAATTTGTATAATGTTTAGCGAGTTCAATTTCCGCCCCGGGCGACGTAAGCCCACGCTACGCCACTGGGACTGCAGTACTGCACGTTATTTTATCTACTAAATTTAAAATTTGTGAGATTTCAGATATGAAACGCTTTTTCTATTTATGAAAAAGCGGTTCATATCTGAAATTATAGCAAATAGTACACGTGCCGAGACACATAGTTTCACGCGCGGATCCCTTTGTTCCTTTGAACTAGTTCAAAATGGAACGCGACTTCATAAAAATCTTTTCATTCGTTTGCATTAGGAGCGAATTTTTCACCCAAACAATAGTTCATGAGTTATAATGACTTTTCATATTACAAAGAGAATTTATGACCTGCATATTTGTATGCAAGCCTTTAGAATTTGCACCTCCCTCATATTATCCGTAATGAGTGGTTTATTTCCCACACTTTGCAATTAAATTGCGCATAAAAGTGGTATTTAAATAACGAGTTATACAATGCGTGGTGAGGACTGAGCTGTATTTGCAATGCAATTAAGGGTAATAGGTCTAGATATCCAGACAACGTATCTAAATGCAACGCAGTTAGTGTTTGTCTCGTGATGCAAGTAATTGTTTAAATCATGAGCGTTTATAAGGAGGGAGGAGGGAGCGTCCTGAGTAGCTCTTGGTATAGGAAAGAAAATGAAATATCTACAAAGAAAAGGCCCTTTTTGCTTTTACCCAACTGCGTCGGAAGGAGGATGTTTCGAATGTATGTAAGAGCGTGCCAATAAAATGAACATACACGCAAATATACATATCACATATATATAGGTACTCTACAGCTCAAACGGCTTTACTGTTAATAATTGACGTATCATTGGAATTGTCTAAGTATCATAGCGACATTCCTATTTTAATGCAAATTCCTGAAAACTATTACATTAAATACATTATAATGATACAAAACAAAACAATCGACTTCTAATTTTAGTTTTCGCCGTTAGGTTTTTTGGTTTCATAATATTCTTGTTTCGTCCAAAATTGTGTCATTTAGTAGACCCCCCTTAGTGTTAATGTCTTTATGTAGAGCAAGCAAAACTTAAAAATATTTAACGCATCCAGGAACTTATAAAATAATCTTGCCAACTTCGATCCATTGTTAATTAGGCGTATTACCGATATTATTGAAACCGTGCTTATAAAGGAACTATGCATCTGTCTTTTGGTATATGTCATCTCAAACCAAATCAATTAAATGTAGAACATGGAGAATTGTAATGGGTCATTCGTGTTAATTAATGATCCTGTATCCTAAGGATGAATCGAGGTGGTGTCCAATTAATCAAGTGTATTTTGGTTTGGCAATATATTTCAGTGGTATTGCCGGCCGTGTGTGTGTTTGATGACATATTTATGAATTCCTAAAAATACCGGATGGATACGGACTATAATGGCCATTAACACATTGGACTACTCGTTGCTTCGCCAAATTAATGGGGAGATTTCAAACTATCAATCACTACCATAGTAATTATGACACAAAGCTATTTTCTTGAAAATGTTATGCTTGAAGCATAAAGTCTACCTTTGTCTATAACTTTTGTATGTTTCAAAAAGCTCATGATAATTCAGGATTGCAATGTAAAATCGATTAATTGAAGAATCGACTTTTACGAATAAGTACTTTTCCTAATCGCAAGGCACAAAGCCTAAGCAAAGGATCGATTGCAGATGTTAAAAATTGGGTTATTTAACAGATTCAATTACAATAAGTTATTAAGCTGTTAAAAAAGGCGAAAAATAAATAAGCTTGTTTTTTTCGACGACTTTGACTTTTACTTCTTTCGACCTGGTCACGGAAATCAAATTTATAGTGTACTAAATTCTAATGGGATCGATTCTTGCGTCTTCGAATCGACTTAAAAATCTTATTCAGAAAGATTCGCCATTCCTGCCTTAAATAAATAAGAGACTTTTACTAAACCGAGCAAGGCTGTTTTATTTGAAATCCACTGAAGTGCAGGTACATTTTCTTTAGTTTGTAGATATAAGGTTGAGTAACCTAACTCAACCATTAAAAGTAAAAAAAAAAATGTGATTTAATAGGGACATACTAACATGCACTTCATACTATATGTAAGATGTAGGTACTAAATGAGTTAGTATGTAATGAGTATGATAATTAGTTCCGAAAACATGCGTGAATAAACATACGATGATATTTTTTTATACACTCGTATGGAAGCCCTAATATATTGTCATGTACAAAAAGTACGGTTTTAAGTCGGTTAATAAAAGAACATTTAATTTGGATTACGCAATACTTACCTACGTCTTTACCTGTACAAGTTTATAATTATCGTTAAATAGGAAGAATTAGGTTCAAGAATCTTAGGAATCCTATTTAATATTTATAACTCCGGTGACTAGATTATAATCACGCCTTTGCAAAGATATTTGAAAAATAAAATATAAAAAGATAAATACTTTATTCGGTTCAAGATAAAAGGAAAACAATACTAAAATTTATCACTTATGACTAATAGGGTTCCGAAATTTACTGATAAAACCAGTATTATACTGATTTCGACGAATACACATATACAAGTTCACAACTTTTTGCTCTTAGGCTTATGCTAGCAAGCTTTAAAAAAATGACACTGAATTTATAAGTTGCTCGAAAACACCAAAATACCTATTGTATACCTACTTAAACAAAAATGCAGATCATTTTTCTAAAATACCATAAAATACTATGACTTAAAAATATTCGATATATTAAATTTTCTTTTAAATGTTGTAACAAAATAATTTAGCAACTCTATACATTAGATTGACCGAAAAGGTGGTCACTCAGCTTATCCCGTAGTCACCTGCAACGCTGTTCTCTGGAGCCTGTAAATCTCGTGTGTACGTCAATGGTACAGGCATGTGTTTCTGACAGGGATGTGAAAAAATAATCGATTATTAAAAAAAAACGTTTTTTTTAAGAATAGTCGATTTTTAGGAATCGATTTCGTGACCATAAATAATCGATTTTTTATTTATTTCGATTTTTTTCCCTAGCTATTGTATAGATATTGTCGTTTTTTTTTGTCGTCAAGTTACGTATTGTCCATATTGCCGTTTTTTGGTCCTCAAAATTGAAATAAAAAAATAATCGATATTTAAAAAATCGATTATTTGATTTACATAAAAAATCGATTATCATAAAATCGATTCTTGCCCAGCCAAGTCGCATCCTTAGTGTCTGAGTCGCAATTGGTACAGGCATGTGTGTGGGTACATGTGTGCGTGTTTGTGTGCGCTTGTGTGCAGGTATGGATAGGATGCCTAAACACCTGGCATATCGTTTCCGTGGACATTTTGAGCTAAAATATGCTAATGTGTTATTAATTCAACCACGGCGTCCGTTTTAAAATCGGCAACCTCATTTGCTTTTGGTGAACAGATGTTCTGAATGCAAATAATATTAATGCATTGTTGGTGTCCGTGTGATAATAATTTAGGCAGTAACTCTGTACATGGGCGTAGTTATAGGTATATTAAGGGGTAGTCCCACGGCGTCGGTTGGAAAAAAAGGTTTCATATTGAACAGGGATATATAGACCTATCTCAAATCAATCGTATCTACTCCCGAATGTGTAACTCTTCCGTACCATAATGAAATCTGAGAATCCTAAACTTTTCTGAAACGATTGACAATGCGATCCGTATTTCTTTTAGACTAATAAGTAATATTCTTGCTTTAACCTTTTTAGAGTTCCGTATCCGAAGGTACCCTGGAAAAAGCGGGATCTTGATACTAAGACTCCGTTGTCCGTCTGTCTGTCACCAGGTTGTATCTCACGAACCGTGATTGCTAAACAGTTAAAATTTGCACAGATGATCTACCTATTTCTATTTTCACAATACCGACAAATATTAAAATCAGATTTTTAGTTCGATTATAAAAACGGCAACAGGTAGTCAATTGAAATATTCATAGAATATTTAGTTACATATTCACGTTGAAAATAAATAATTAAATTAAAATAATATCAATATTTTAGGAGAGCTTCCATGCAACAACGTGATATATTTCCCGTTTCAATCGCACTTGGGCGGTTTTAAAAACTTTTATTGGCTTATACAATCATATCTTCACAAAATAATGTTAGTCAGTTCACGAACCACCTACCACCATCATACTTCCATTTTGTGTTGCAATCGGAATATTAAATAATCGTCTACATGAAACATAGAGCATGGTCTCGGACCATGACATCATGCATTGTATTGTAGACATCGTTTTACTTATCGGACATTATGACTAACTTTAACTAGCCTCTTTCCTGCCTACTAAGGTTTGGGCTAGTCATGGACAGATGAATTAAGCGATTTGCCTTTAGAGGTAAAAAATATCCGGCACGAGACGCCTGGTAGATGTGAAATCGTGCTCGTGCCAGTAGTATGCGTAAAAGACAAGATTGCGACAGGAACTAAATATATAGCATAATGTAAATAACGCCATCTACGAGCAGTACCACGCACTAAGTCGAATTAACACCACAGAAAGTTTAGTTTTGTTCGACACTTAATAGTTCCGACAGTTATAACAGATATATATACTATAAATGTTTCACATCAAAAGTTTAAGTGACTCACGCTTATACAGACAGCTGTAATCAACCCCATATAAGATCAATATTGTCTGAGATTAGCCACAAATGAGTTGCCTAAGGAGTTACCTAAGGATTTAGTTACAAAGCCTCGTGTAACGGAACAGTGGTGAGATGTTTTAATGTGATAAGGTGTGGTGACAAGGAGTCGAGGTGATGAGAGGAGAGGGGAAGGTGAGGTGCGGTGAGGAGAGGAGAGGTGCGATGATTGACATTTGGCGGAGACGTCACGATTGAAAAGAGAATTGGAAATAAATCATTGCTAAAAGAGTATTTTTCTGGTGTCTTATTTTTTAGCGTTATACTCGTTTAAGTATGTCCCCCTTACACCTTTATGTCACCTACACGACCAGAACACGGCAATCGTCTGGTCTTAACAGTACTTTTATTACACAGAAATATATGTGGTGGTGCCTGGAGTCAAACCAATGAGTGTTTGCACCTTTAAAGATGTTACTATTAACTATAATTTCCATAATTTATTAACTATTGAATGGCCTCTCCTATCTGGTTTAGCGTCATATGAAAGAAAGAATGAAAGGAAGAAATAGCTTTATTATTTGATTGGCTACAATTTTAATTAATTTTGTGTTAATTTAATTTAATACGCATATGTTGTACCTATATATGATCCCAAGCTGATTGCTTGAAATAAAGATTATTATTATTATTTACTACATTAAAAAGTACACACATAACAAAGGGGAAAAATTACAAGTAGTAGATGAATAACAGTACAACAATTATCTAAATAAATTACCATAATTTATATATGCTGCCAAATCCATATGCTTGTATATGCGTGTATATCTTGTATTCCAATTGTCTGATTCACCGTCAGTACCAAATCTCCTATTGGGAGTATCACTATTGCGTCGGTCTGAAATCTCTCTTCTTGATTTTTAGGGTTCCGTAGCCAAATGGCAAAAACCGGAACACTTATAGATTCGTCATGTCTGTCTATCCGTCCGTCTGTCCATATGTCACAGTCACTTTATTCGGAAACTATTAAGACTATAGAGATGAAACTTGGTAAGTTTATTCTGTAAACCGCTTTCCAAATATTGTACAAAAACTAAAAAATATAATAAATTTGGGGGGGCTCCTCATACATGGAACAGAAACTTAAAAAAAAAAAAAAACTTCCATACACGTGAGGTCTCCATCTGCATAAAAAAATATATAATAGATGTCGAGGCAAACTTTCAACGAAAATTGGTTCGAACAAGATACGGTTAACAGTTTTTGAGATATAGCATTTTTTACTACTACAATAGGGCTATATTATCTTTTCAAGATGTATGTATAATAATGCTACTTGCACTTGGCCATTTTTTTTAAAGTATCTTATAACGCCCAACTCAACACGCTCCGGACATGTTCAAAGAAGGAAGTTCATTGCACGTCTTACACGTGCGCCATTAAATATGCCCTCTTCTTTTTGTTGCAATGTTTATGCGAGTTTCTTTACTCATTATTATTCTAGGTCTACTTAGAATAAGACTTCATATGACATGTCTGGATGTTAGTCACTGAAAGTCGCTTTCTGGCTAAAGCCGATTATTCGAATACCACTAAAACCTTAGACCGGAGAAGTTTTTGTTTTATAATACGCAAATTCTTAACGAGCATGCAGTCCACCTGATGATAACTGGTTTCTGTCGTCCATGAACATCTGTAATCAACCCCAGACAAGATCATATTAGAGTCTGATCAAGGTTGGCCACAGTTTCGTTCACACTGGAACACTTCTTCGGCCACATGTTTGACCCGAATTATCGAAAGTGAAGCAATGTTTTTTTCCGAAGGTGTTTTTTGTCCGGATACTGCCTTTGTCCGGATACTGCTTAATACTATTTAAATTATCGTGTTTTATTTTTGTTAAAGTTATTTTAATTCTAGAGGTATCCATCTTGTAAAGTTTGGAGCATTATTTGCTAATACTCGAATAGGCATTTGTGGAGTTACAGACTTACGTTACCGATACGCATATTTTGGATACTAGTTTAATTCCTCCGACAAATTTCTTACTTTTTTCTGCTTGTCTGGTTATAGCTCCTAATTAGCAATACAACCTTTGATCCGGGCCTATGCCATTTGAACAGTCGTAAATGTCCTATGACGAAACGAAGCATAAATCACTCAAACGTAAATAACAATTAGCGTTTGATTATCACCTAATAGGCCACGTTTTACGCAACTATATGCAAATACCGACCATATCTCAATATAATAATTAGAAAACGATACCTATTCTTTTCATAAATAATCTTGATAAGGAAAATATTTTTTTCCTTCAAACAATACACATCTGTGATATAGTTAGATAAAGAAGCGTTTCTCACTAAGAGCATGAGTCAAGTAAATAAAATTGTTTATTCACGCGTTTCACACAATTAAAAGTTTACGGGACCGACAGTGTGAACAGCTCTTTACATGGATACTATAATTGATTTCTCATTAGATATGCCTCCACTTCCTATATCAAAAGAAGAATTTAACTCTCATTACTTGTATCAACAAAGACTAGTATTAGGGTTCCGTACACAAGAAGTAAAAACGGGACTCTAATATTAAAACTCCGCTGTCCATCAGTAACAGTAGTATATTTAAGGCACACAACATGCGTGATTTTTTCTACTTGAATTAATAACAACAGGTAGATTCTTGAAATAACAAAATATTTACTATATTTAATCTATTCACTGTGATCTATTCACTTTAAAAATAAGAAAATTAAAATGAAACAATAATAAAATAACGCGCACGAATATTATCTATAAAAAATGGTTTTTTTACAGATAAAATGACACGGCTTTTGTGCGCAAGTCCGACTCGCACTTGGCCTGTTTCATTCATATTTAGTTTAGAGAATAATAAGCTGTTCTAGGATAATAATATTCTAATTCCTATGCCGCATTTACACATGCGATCTCGTTATTCGACTCGCCATCAAATTGTTTCCAGAGATATTCGTCTGGCTTGAAACGAGCTCGTATGACCATATATACATTCGTAATGTGTAAACACTGGATTGCCTCGTCACTTGTCCTTTGACTCGTGCCAATAAAACCGCTTCCGACGCGAACGCCACGAGCGGTGAGGCAAATGCCGAACGACCGTTTACATATTCGCCTCGTTTAGTTACGCGAATGTGTAAATGCGATATTCATTTAAGATTAATCATTCTATTTTTAAATGTATTTCTTAGGGACTCTTGATCAGGCTAGATTATCTTGCAGCATGTTATATTTCAAGTAGAATGTGATTTTATGTTAAATAAATAAATAATCAAACGTCTAGGACCTAGGACCTAGAATCTTTTCATTGAGGTGCTATATGGGTGGGTTTGAATACCAAAAGAGATTAGAAATTTAAAAATTATATATTAAAGTCAAAACAAATTTATTAAAAGTGTATTTACAGACTTCGTGAATAGCAAAGCACATCAGACATGCTTCACAATTTGCTTCGTTCTTGAAGCGGCTAAAACTTCAGAGGTGTTTTGATTTTGTTAACAAAATTGACCTGAAAATGATCGTGAACATAAATCAAAGTGAGGACGACAAATATTTAATTAATGACATCGAAATACGGCCTATTTATATTTATAGACCTGATATGCATTAAGTGTGAGTCGCAATCTTGATGATCCATTTCAGTAATGCAAGAAATTAGTAAAAAATTAAATAGTAGTAAAAAGTATTGAATGTTTAAATAAATATTTTTACTACTATTATTATATGACATTTGTATCTATTACTTATTCTTACATGTTCTTTTCAGGTGTTCGACCGGGGAAGTACCACCGCCACACTTATTACTAGCGTGAAGCAGTTTTCGCGTTTCGGTGGAAGGGTGTGGTTGCCGACTCACTTATATATGAGGCGATCATCTTAGTCCTCGGGAGTAGCAACGCATCTGTGATCGACTTTAGATAGAACCCCTATTCTATATGAAGTTGCTTACAGATATCCATGGGCGGCAGTAACCACTTACCATCCGGTGGACTGCATGCTTGTTTGCTACTACATTCATATAAATAAATTCATATATTAATATATTCATCTGATACATAATTCTAAAAAAACATATAATAATATTGCACAGAATGATAATGATTTTTAATACAGTAATACAAAGGACAGAAATTATGAGAGAGGATGGATTACAACCTAAATTCACTAAAATAAAGTGCTACTGCGTTGCATATACATTTAAGAGGAATAGTACAATATATTAAAACTGGGTTAAGATGTAAGAATACTAAGTTAGTCCATCTAAACCTACGATAAATTTGAAACCAAACCAAAAAGAAACCAAAGAGGTCTTTAGTTTATGCTCATAATGATGGTTTTTAATTCTTGATTATTTTATCCACATAAAAAGCTATAAATTACTCTGTTCTGAATTATATCTGAATCAATCTTACTAATATTATAAATGCAAAAGTTTCTAAGGATGTATGTATAACACGCTTTCTACACTCATAGCCCCACACTTGGATTTTCTCCTGTGTCGCGGGTGCCATGGATACCCAGAAAAGACAACTTCAACATGTAGATATCTGTCTGGTGGGAAAACAAACCCACTGTGTGTCAGACCGGCACAGTGACCACTCCGCGGGTCGTCAGTATGTAGGTGTGTTTGTTACTCTTTTAAGCAAAAAAGGCTGGTCAAGTTTCACTGAAATTTGTTATAAATTTTATGACTTGGATTAACCTGGGATACTGATAATAGTGGTGAGTACCAAAAGGGGTCTGTGATCAACTTCAGATAGAACCCCTGTTCTATAGGAAGGTGCATGTCCACGGGTGCCAGTAGCTTCTTACCATTAGTTGGACTGCATACTCTGTTATTTCAATCAAATAGAAGAAAATACTCTAACACCTTTATCATGACCCTGCATAAGTTTATGTTATTCCAGTGTGATTTCCTTGAAAGAGTATTATTTGTTACAAATCTTTGACTAAGCACTTTGTAAGATGATAATTGAATTAGTTTGTGGTGATTGTAAGGCAATGTTACATGATTTTCTTTGTCTATACATACAAAAAATAAAGTTCCACATATTTGAACATTACATATATGTCACTTTCGATAACTGAGAATGAGTCATAATAGGAAGATATATAATTATTAGATCATTTTTCGGTTTGAAATATCACCAATCCAAGACTACTGAATTTAATTTCTACGAACGCACATACAAAAAGTTTCATAACTAATTATGACACTTTTTGTTAGTCACAAAAAACATGCAGCCTTGAAATATTTAATTAATGTATTATAGTGGCAAAGAAGCCTCCTAAGTCTTGTTTAACTAAACAGTTATTATAACTCATATGATCTCGAAATCTACAATATAAAAAATACTTAAGAAATAAAAATGCTAATTTTAAGCTTTTACTTAACTGCCAAATTATCTTAATAATATTTGCAATCCCAAAGTAAATGAGTGAAATAATGTACAGGCAATCAATAATTAAAAAAAATTTAAGAGACAAAGAAACAAATAAAATATTAACCTAAATCCTACTATTTTATTACATTTTAGATTAGATATTTTGACTTTTACAACCTTTTCCCAAAATAAATAATAATAATAAAAAACTATTTGTAACATTTTTTTTTTAAGAAATTTGATTGTTGACCTAAAATGGAACATTAGAACGTTTTTGGAAGTGATCTAAAATTATACCAAGTAAGGTCAAAGTAATCTAGTTTAATGCATTTAGCACCATAATAATGTGTACGAAGTGTCTCCAAGTAGCTACGGTGCTCACGCCCACACGGGTCACGCGTGTGTGCTATAGGCATTGTATAGAAGTGGTCAATCCGGTTCCAGACACCCACACCATCATCCCGACCAACTGCACTCTTGTACACCTTTAGAAATATACCAGCTACCATACTAATTTGGATGAATACATTGAATGACATATAAAAAAAAAAAACAATTACAACTAAACCGAAATTTATTACTACTAAAATTATTTATATTATCTAAATACTAAGTAATATAAACTAAACGAAGACGGAACTGAAATAGGGAATAAAAAGACATAGCACATAAATACATTTCCGAAGTCTACGAGGTGTGATAATAAAAACAAAATAAATAAAGTGGTCGTGAAGTGTGCTTTTACCTTCATTGTCGGTGTTTCCTTCGGCGTTGTGGGCCGAAGCGACCAAAACTCCGATGCACAGCACGCTCAAAAATCTCACAATCATTTTAACAGCAAATGACCGCACTGAGTTCACAGTTTTATGGAAAATAACTATTTTTTATTTCATACACTCGGCATAGTTGTCCCGATGACACTCGCGCCGCAGAGAAGCGATCGGCCTTTCTTTCGCAAATGGCGGCGGATGACGGATGTGTTCATCGATTGCGGCCGAGCCTGCGCATTTACGAAGTCAGTTTTTAGAACTGAAAATTTTTAACTATTGCAACACTAACGTACGATTTATGAAGATTGCTATTCTATAAAATAATATTAATAGTTTGTAATATATTATTCGTATAACACGTCAAAAGGACGATCAAAATTGAGTAGCACAAATATTTGTGGTTACTTTTTCTAAATTTAAATCAATAAAAATATTAGCAACATAATATCTTGTGTCATTTTATATAATATATATGGATAATATATTTCAATGTTTGAGACATTTGCTGCATGTTGAAATAAAATTATGTTTTACATGTTACGTCCAGAACATTATGTCATAATTGTACTGTTACAGTATTAGTATATATATGACATTGTGAAGTTAATAATCGTGTAATAGTTTTCGTATTACTTGATATAATATCGTCCGAATGACATTAACTTTACAGATGAAGTTTGAATCTGGAGTGGTTTAAATAAAGTAACGATTCACATAATAAAACAGCGTATGAAATGAGTAATTACTTTCACATAGTGACATATAATCTGATTAATTACATTGTAAATAATTTTTGTATTAATTATTTCTTACATTGATTGAAGTCAATTAAAAACTATAGAACACTTCTATATATTTGATACCATTAATACATTTTTACATACATCAATACATGTTTATTACATTTTAAACCTATTTTATCATTCATGTAGGTTTTTTCAACCAAAATTCCATCATAACATAACAAGCTTTACAAACGCTTTAAAAAAATAAGAAAAAAAAAGTACAAACAAATTTTCATATAGCAACACTGGAGTTTCGAAAGTTCAATTTCGCATGGCGGACGTGCAAGTGAACTCTGTTATTTGTTGGTGATAATTTCAATTATTATCTAGTTGTGGTTCCTTATGGAAAGGCAAATTTTCATGCTTCTCTTTCTTTGTGGCCGTGCGTTATTCATTCCTTAACATCGGATATGTTCTAGTGTTGGACTTGGTTTAAAATTTAGTGGAACAAATGCAAATTTTCTCAAAGATGGGAAAATGTGACGAAAATAATGTGCAAGTGAATATGGGGGACTCGGCGTCCCCCATGAAACCAGACAATTTCTCGTTCACCGTGCCCCCGGAGGCCCCAGTGTTCGAACCCACCCCGGAAGAGTTCCTGGATCCGCTGGCGTACATCAGCAAAATAAGACCCATCGCCGAGAAGTCGGGAATATGCAAGATAAAACCCCCCGCGGTAAGCGAATCTCTTTGTCACAAACTGATGCATTTTACCGTTTTCGTCCTAATTAGTGGTTATTTCGTTGCGAATTAGATCTTTAGGACGATTTCCTAACCCTAAAGCGCACGTTCAGATCGTCTTGTGATGCAACCGTGCAGCTCGCCTTGTTTAGTTACACGAGATCAAATTTTCAGTTTTCTTGTCTAAATGTCGTATTATGCTCGTAACATGCAATCCCGTGTCGTATTCCCTTACGAAACGCATACGATTGTCGTCGAATGCAGTCGCATATTGTTGGAGTAGGCTGGTTGCCATTTTGTGTAGTTCGTGCCCTCGGCCTACGATAGTTTAGATAAAAAAGAACCACTGCGAGTTTTTTCACGTAGCCAACAGTGATCTCCTTTTTTATACCGAAATTCGTAAGATATTCTTTATAAACCCCCCTTGAATGACCACATTTGTTTGTAAAAGTCATTTTTCAAACAATGATGTGTAATGTTTTTCTGTAATCACAAGCAATTAATAGTATGCAAAGTTCATTTGGATGATCCTTGTACAAAATTAGCCTAATTGTGAGTGAATAGCACTTTTTGTTGTTGTATGAGAACATAATTCATGCACAACTAAATTAGGTGAATTTTAACTAAACATGGCTGACAGTAGTGTGTTGAGAATTGTCACCATTAGTATTAATGGTGCAGTAAATATCTGAAACTCAAGTTAGATTACCATAGAATGAGTGATAAATGCAAATTGACTTATCTATCTAGTTTTGAAATAAGCACTTGTTTTATTATAAGTGTGAATTGCATGAAAATTTAAATTACTATTTGTGATAGTCACATCTTGCTTAATATTATTTTACTAGAAAGTGGCAATTGATTAATTTTATTAGTGATATCGCTACTATATTGCTTTATTGGATGGATGACATTCAACATAAAAATATTGCTAAGTAATGTCATTGAATTCAGTGTTTTAAGTTTTGAGGATAATGTGTGAAAAATTATGCAATCAAGCTATTTTATACCAATACAAACCACCTATGGTCCTCGATTATAATCTGAGAATGACATATATGAATTGTACATTATAACAATAGTTTCTTTTATAAAATTGTAGTCCACTTGATGGTATGTGGACATTGTCGCCTCTGAATATCTGTAAGTAACCTCATAAAGGATAAGGGTTGTATCTGAAGTCAATCACAAATTGCTACTACTCTGAAGTTGCGTCATATGATTTCATCAAAATGTAAGAACTGCTTCATGCTAACAATAGATGTGGCCATGGTACCTCCCTGGTTCATCAAGATGCTCTATCTACCTCCTTGCAAAAGTTTGTAATAATACTGTGCATGTCCCATTGTCCCACTTAAACATAATATTCTCTGTTATTCACTTGTAATAGCAGATTTTTGGAGGTTAATGGTTAGAGGTGATATCTTTTATGGTTCAATAGTGATAAAGTCATTGCTAAAATTTTCTTACAATGACTATTGAGTGCTACCTTGTTCTGGTTTGAAGTGTAATTCAAGGCAGAGGAACTTACATGAGGTATTCCAACTTACCTCTTGTAGGTTGTAAATGCAATGAACAAAGTTGTAAAGTTCTCAATGTGACAATAAAACAACTAACACAGTTGGTGCGCACTATGTCAATGAAAAATGTGCTTCATCTTTTGACATAATCGCTTGTAAGCAAAGTCAAGACTCAGATTCTTTGTTCCATGAATAGTTATTACATTGAAAATGAAATTCTAAGTCTGTTGTAGTTAGTGTATTACGTCGCCAAATGATCCTTTAGTTAAGGTCAAATATATGGCAAGATATTGGAGGTGGCTTTTATTTCATGTGACAAACAAGATTGTTAGAAAAGAAACGGTATAAACAATAATTCATATCTGCTGAGTTTCTTGCCAGATATTAAACAAAATAAGGACATTTCATTGGTAGTGTAAAATTAACTGACTAAATAAGTACAAACTTTGTCCTGTAGTGCCTAGTATTGTCAGGGCAGAGATTGATCTCTGCCCAATAAAAACAGTGTTTACTCTGATGCTGTATTCTTCTATAGAAGAATTCTAGAATTCCGGGAAGATTATGTCTAAAATCAATCAATTACATTTTTTTGACACTAATATTTGAGTAATTGATGATTCCTTTAATTCCCAAGTAGGTTATATATGCACATAAATACTATTGTTCCAGTTTCTCTTTCATTTAAGTTTCGTATATGTCACAGACTAAACATTTTAAAACAGTTTAAAAGTATTGGTACACTTAATATATTAGCTCATTACTTATAATCACTTATGAAAGTTTCTTAGCATATACATCTGAAATAGCAAAATCCAAATTATGGGCTGTGACCAGTATGGGAAAATGAAATATTGGTTTGCAGCTCTGTCTCCTCAGCCAGGACTTTGGCAACAGGTGTGCAACTGTTCCTCGCTGTTGTGAAGGTCCCCTTGATAGGAACCGAAATAATTCCTCTCTTCCAGCCCATTGTCTTTATGTTCCAGCAGAATTTTAAAGTTGAATCCAGGTGTATTTGTAAAGGCCAAAAGCGCGAAAAAGTATACATTTTAAATAAAATACAAAAAAAACATATTTGTATATGAACAAGAGATGTGTTGCTTTTGATTCAGAATGGTACTCCCCACTGCACCCCAATTTAATTATGATAACATATTATTGGTAAAAGTTGGTTTCTATAATACTAACTGTATTTTACTAATACTTATTAAAAATACTAATTGCTTTGTGGTCATTGAAATATATTTCTGTTGTACCTCTATGCACTAGGAGAGAATCTTTTTTAAAAATCTTTTAGTTAATCACATCTGTGATTAACTTCAGACAGAACCTTTGTTCTATATGAAGCTGCTTACATGTGTATGTAAGTTACAGATGTACATGGACGGCAGTCACCACTTACCATCCGGTGGACTGCTTGTTTAATTTGCAATGTATCAATATAAACTACATTCTGAGCAATACAGCAATGTCAATAATATTCCATATTTCTTTAGAATTTATTGTTGTATAGAAAGACACTTATATACTGCCTGTTGCTATGGCAATTGAGAACATGACTGACACTTGTATTGGCATTTTTTGCAGTTAAATAGTAGATAACTCATGTTTATTACCCCATTATGTGCCATCGTATGATATAATAAATTTCTACAGTCACATGTAAATCAGAATTTTCACCTGTGCCATGGGTGCCATGGATAAATACACATGCTTAAACCTAAAACTGAAATCTAAATTCATCATTTAGATATCTGTCTGGAGAGCAAAGCTGGAACCCGCCTGTCAGACCAGTATGGTAACTGCTCTGACCATGGATATCTGTATTGATCTTCATGTAAACCAGGAGTTTTATCTGAAGTCAATCACAGATACATTGCTGCTATCGAGGACTAAGATGATTGTATCACAAGAAACTTCATGCTTGAAATAGGTGTGGGGTGGTAACTCCCGGGTCGAATTATATTCGTTTTACCACCTTCAATGATTCATATATATATGTTTCTTAATTTATGACAACACGTGTCGTAGAGCAATCACCATACCGTTGTGACACATAGTGGGTTGGGTTGGATTCATCTGAAATCTGATTGATTAATTTAGATTTAGTTCTGAGTCTGGGTGTTTGTGTATTTCCCACGACAGAGGAGAAAATTCTAGTGTGTAGGTGGGAGTGTAAAAAGCGTTTAAAAAAATTTAGTCATTTATTAATTAGCATATAGATAGAATTAGATAGTTTCGTTCATTTAGCCGTTATTATATCAGTAACTACATTGAAATATAATAGCAATATATAACGGAAATGAGGCTTAGGTTTGAATATTCTATACAAAATTATATTATGATACTTTGTCATGACCTTAAAGCTAATCGTATCATACGTATGTACTTGAAAATTGTTAATTAATGCTATATTAGAATACATACTAATGAGACTTAAGTTTTGCCTAGTAGTAAAAAATTTAAGCATTTTAATATACAGTTTTTTTATAATTATTTTCTATAATTAATGCGTCAGAAGGAAGATATGTAGTGTTTTTTGAGCGTATGTATGTATGTTTGTCTGTCAGTCCGTTTCTTTGGCACTCGCTACAGCTCAAATGACATATCATTAGAATCGTCTCAGTTTGAAAAGTGACAGTGTCATAGGCTATATAATTTTTAAAAATTATATAGCAAATGTCACTTTACATACACATGCATACTCTAGAAAAACATTACCCTCCTTCTAATGCAACAATAGACAAAAAAGGCGTGAATTGTTTTATCTATACTTCTATACTATCTATACTCTATATATACTATCTTACTATCTAATATTATAAAGCAGTAGAGTTTGTTTAGTTGAATGCGCTAATCTCAGGAACTACTGGTTTGAATTGAAAAATTGTTTTTGTGTTGGATACGCCATTTATCGAGGTAGGCTATGGGCTATATAACGTGACGCTGTTTGTTTGTTTTTTTATTATTTAGTAATGGGTAAAACCGCAGGGCACAGCTAGTCTGATATAAATATTCTACTTTATTTCCGCGTCTCCGTCCGCTTGGGCCATATTTGCTTCAGGACATAAACTATTAGTATGCTACTTTTCATCCAAACCCTATCAAAATACTGCGTGAAAGACTAACAAAATTCCTCACAAACTTTCGTCTTTATATTATTAGTAACAATTATAATAATAAAGCCTTTATTTTCCGAATTGACATTGTTAACTTAGCAAATTACTGGAAATATTAAAAACGTAAACTTAAAAACTACACCTTAAAATGTGTCTTGTTTTGGTGTGCCTTACAGCAAAGGCCTCCCCTACCTCTTTCCATTGTTGTCTATGTGCCTCAACATTAATCCAGAGGGGTCCTACGGTCATTTTTAGATCTTCCTCCCATCTTGCTTTGCGACCCCGGCTCTTAACACCATTGGGTACCAGACGGTTACCAGTTTGCTCCATCTCTCTTTTTTGCAGTGGAGCATATGTCCAGTCCACTTCCATTTGAGTTGATTGATACACAAAATAATTAGTAAGATATAGTAAAATATGTGACAATACATCATAACTAAACCTAGACTCTTTAAAAGTCACATCATTCTTTTACGCTAGGGATTTTCCTCGATACCAAAAACTTGATAACAACCTAAACTTCTGTAAATCATAGTATTGGGTCTTTATCACATATTGCATTGTGAATGGGTATTACCAAGATTGTTGTTGAGGAAACTGTCAGTTTGTGCAGAATACTGTAAATACTGTAGTTAATAATAATTTACAATGAAATAATGTTTGTTTACAGCAATTTATCTTTATCTATAAAGAAAAATCTATGCCTGTGCATGTCACTGAACTCCTCCTAAACAGCTGGACCGATTTTAAAAGCTTTTTTGTGTTTGCAGGTGGATCCGTGAATAGTTTAGATTTTGGTTCAATTTAATTTAATTTTCTTTTATTTTCTTACTTATAATTAGAAATATTTTTTATAGCAAAATAACTTTTTCCGGGTCAGCTAGTTTATATAAAAAACTTACTGTTGCATGCGTTTGAACACACACTGAATATTTATTTAAAGGATTCTCTTCTCAGGCTTTTTAGGTTGTTTTTTCGCGATGTTTTCCTTCACCGTTTAAGTATGTGATAAGCGTTTTTTAGTACACACATAACTTTCGAGAGGCGTAGGGGTGCCTGGATTCCGAACCATTTTTTTTTATCGGGAGGGATAACCTTCAAAAGGTACCCGACGCTGTGGGAGCAACGCCGGGTTATGTGGGATTTTTACCGCACTAAAAACCCCCCCCCGGTGGTCGTCCTCAGCGCTGTATGGAGGACTCCGGGATCTCAAACGAAACACAACCGGAGTCCTTCGAGCGCGGTGCCCCTTTCCGGGCCCTTTCCCGGCGAGCATTTACTCTCACCATGTCTT